>JAPYZA010008662.1:0-18008 GCA_030522685.1 Eupelmus azureus | reverse complement strand
CTCTCTCTCTCTCTCTCTCTCTCTCTCTCTCTCTCTCTCTCTCTCTCTCTCTCTCTCTCTCTCTCTCTCTCTCTCTCTCTCTCTCTCTCTCTCTCTATATATATATATATATATATATATATATGTATGTGTGCGTATGTGCGTGCGTGTGTGTGTAGATTAGAATTAGCATTATATATCTGTATAAATATAGTGTATGTAATGATTAATAAGGAAAAACGGATGATCTTCAACGAACCAAGTTGCGATAACAGTACATTTCGATACGGGTGTGAAAGGTGGTTATTTGCCTCGTGAGACGTTTTTCGCCCGAACGAAGCGCGGGTGAAAAGTCGCACGAGGCAAAAATCACTCACCTTACGCACCAGTATCGAACCGTATTTTATACCACGAGAGCCGAAAAATCATCTTAAAGTTATGATTTTGAGGTTAGAGTGGTATAAAATAAATTTTATCCTTGCCTAAGTTTCGAGTAATTTATTACCCTCATTTTTAAAGCTACGTAAGTGCATAATAATACAAAAATTATAGAAATTACACAGCGTAAAATGCTGTATTTAAAATATAAAAATATCGGATTTATCAGTTTTTAAAAAAACTTAAAATTTTTGGTATGATTTAGACTTGTACAGAGAGATTGCACCTATCCGGTCATCAATTTTACTATAACTTCGCTAGGGTCTTTTTTGACGAAATAAGAGAAACCATTCTCTGAGGGTTCTATTATAATTTTGAATCAAATTAACATAGTTAAGGCAAAGTGAAATGGGTGAAATCCGAGCTTATCGACATTACCGACATTATAACGTGAATAATTTTTTTAACATAGTTAATCGAACTTTTCTGAAAAACGGGCACCGTCAGCTTCTGTAAAACATATAATCTTTATAAAAAAATTTTTCCAACTGATTTAATGAATGTTTACAACATAATTTTTGGATTGCCGTAAAATATTCTGTGTAGATTTCTACCCCACCCATTTCACTTCGTCTTAAATGAGTCATATCATTTCAAATACAACATAGACTGTTGGCTATTTGGTACCTACCTATTTCGTTGATATCATGAAAATATCAAATCGTGCGAGAGTTAATGTTTGCTCGCAAATAGTCATTGTCCTATCGATCATTAGTTCATTCACAGTAGGTGTAAGGTACTTTGAAAGGTTAATTAACTACGCTATTGCGCGATGTACAACGCTATTCATGTGCAGCTTGCAATACGAAGGGTGTAGGACTGAGTTAAGGGTTTAAATTAACCGATATAATAGAGGAAGCATCCCACAATTCTGCAGTATAGCTAGGTACTAGCGATGAAAATACGTAAGCTCAATTCACTTGAAATATTGTAGTCACTTAGTAATATTAATATTGTAGTAATAATCCACTGATATATATTCGAATTTTAGGGTCTAGTCATAACAATTTTTCTTAGAAATATTGAATTATTGTTATTGATAAATCAAGATGGATCTTCATTTCAGTCGAAAATTCTTATTATACTTGGAAGAAAATTAAATTTATTGAATTTCGACAAAAATGACATAAAAAAAATTTATTTAAATGGAACAAACCAAGCTATAAATTTAAAGGATGTGTTGGCCATTGGTATGCCTGCTGGCCATAGTAAGTACGGTATTATTGCAGACTAAGTTTGCACACTTTACTAGAGGAAACGAAAAACTTGTTTTCACCTAGCGGGTAAAGGAAAAAAACAAAACATAATTTTAAATCCAATTTTTATCAAAGCCTACATCCGGAAGTATTTTTAAGGCAGTACAAAATAAGTACATTACCTCTCGTTAAAGAGTCGAACTGAGTATAACCATCGTTCAAGTTACGAACCATTTCTAGATCAATCGCGTTAAAGTACAATGTCATTATCGTTTTTAAACCTACACTGAATAACTCAAACACTTATCAGCTTATTATCTTACGAAGAGTTGTAAAAACTTTATGACCTGGTATTATCGCTGATAAGATACTTTAATTTAATTTAAATTTTCTGCACGATTCCTATAAATTTTCCATAAATTTTTTTCATAATTTAATATTTCAATTAATTGATTTTTTTTATGTATATAGCATTTTTCAAATTTTTGTAAGTAACGTAAAAATATGTAAAATCAAAGTATAAAATTATTTCAAAATAATAGAAAAACAGCATTAAAGAAAAGTTTAATTTCTGTCATTTTTCAATAAAGTTCATTAAAATAAATTAAGTTGTTTCAGAAAAACCAATTTTCAGTATTTTTTGCGATATTTTTAATTTTTTGGAATAGCACCGTTTGAATTCCATTTTGGAAAAATGATATAATATTTTGTAATGAATTAAGCTATTTTCTATGTTTATTAAAGTCAAGAGCTGAAAAATTTAACTCTATACTTTTATTTTAAGTTTATAGAAAGCTTCATATAGCCTTTAAAAAATTAATGTAGTACCTGACATCGTGTATATGGGCATATTCACGAAACTATTATTTTTTCTAAAGAAAAAAATTAATTTTCAAAAAATTTTGTGAGTCACTTTCTTTAAGAGCTCAAAATGTTAGAATAAAAAGAAATGTTTGCAAACCACACTTGATAACAGCTCTGAGGGAGGGTAAATAGAAACAAAAAATTCTAATTGGTTTCGGACAAGTATTAGCTTCATACACAGCGATGATCGGAATCACAAAATTGATTGAGTATTTTTATTGTATAAAACTTATAAGGTATATAAATCTCTTGTTTGTAATTAATCGCAGAATGTTACAAGTTCTCCATAAGAAGTAATGTTAATGAATCCATCAGTGGTTCCTTTTTAGTATATCGAAGAGGGCGCAACGTTCTATATACGAAGCAAATATGAGACAAATGCGGGAAAGTCAGATATAAATGAAAGAGTAGAAACACTCTTCTAAGAATGGGAAATCAAGCGAAAAAGGGGATCAAAATACTGAAGAGAGTATGGAAATCCGGATGACATGGTCAAGACTGATTGAGCAAGCATGGGGAAACACCGGATGGCGTTTTCACGGCGCTCGAGATGACAACTGACGCTCCGTGATTCATAGGGTTATCGTAGCGGGGTCTTGGTTCACCAGAACAGACGATGAATTCTCGACTGCTATATCCTATTCTAGATGGTGGCTCACCTAACAAACAGCGAGGCTCATCCTTATAATACGCAGCACACGTGTCTCTTATAGTAACGATGCATCAGCACTCGTCCTTAGATACACTGAGAAAAAACATAGTTAGCTTTGATGCATTCTTGAGATAAATTTCGGTAATAAAGAAGCCAATTTGTGGATAACGAGAGAAAATGCATATACAGTACACGCGTATATCTGTGTTTTCCCCGTCGCATCATTTGGAGCAGCTGCATTGGCTTATCCTTTTTCCTGGGTCGCTCGTGTTGCTCAGTTCGCCCATTTTTTAATGGGCAGATTAGGCCTCTTAATAGCGCAGCGTTTTTCTATATGCATCCTTAACGGAGCTTCGAGAGCAGCATGCATCGTAAAAGACACTGTGGATGGGTTGCACGGCGGATGGTCGCCGTCAAACGCTTTGTGCGCTTTAGGGTATCGACGTTAGTCATAAATTAATCTCTTGACTATGCATGCGGCATTTTATATATTATAAAACATTAAGAGGTTGTCCGAGACATATTGCACATTCATTATTTTTTATTGTATTAAAATAATTGCGTACGTATCAGGATTTAATGACCTGAGTATCCAAGTAGGCATGTGCAAAGCTCGAGCTTTTGAGTGCGGATGGGCTCGCGAGTTCGGGTGGGGTCTAGGTGCATATATTAAATTTGATTCAATCATTAATCACTTGCAGCTCGTATTTACTTAAGGCAAAGTGAAAGAGTGAGGTAGAAATCAACACAGAATATTAAACGGGAACCCAAAATTTATGTCATTAAACATCAATTAGGTCAATTGGAAACAATTTTTATCTAAAGATTTTATGTTTTACAAAAAGCTGCCAGAGTCCGTTTTTCAGAAAAGTGTCATTAACTTTGTTAAAAAAAATTATTGAAGTTACAATGTTGGTAACGTCCGTAAACGCGGATTTTGATATTGATATTTTTCTGTCTATAATTTTTTAAACAAAATCAGCGGAGCTTTTCTGAAAATCGGACAACGTCTTTAAAAAACAATTTTTCCAACTGATCAAATTGATATTTACAACATAAATTTTGGGTTCCCGTATAATATTCCGTAGAGATATCTGTTCGACCCTTTTACATCTCCTTAAATATACCTAGTACACAAACGACAAATGAATGCATGTTTTCAGAAAGGAGTTAAAATTGTAACACTTGAAAAAGTTATATTACTTTCTGAACATATCTATATGAATATGTATTTTAACTTTCAAATTTAAAATTATGAATAAAATTGATTTAAGTCTTTTAATCATTTATGGCTATTAAATTTTATCAAAATAATAATATCTGCGGTGAATTAGAATAACAAGCGACTTTTCTTCAAAAATGCTTTTTTTTACAGATTATTTGCCATTTTTCATTGGTCCAAGACCCAATTAGTTTATTAGTAAATTTTTCAAACACGAAACATCCTGATGAGTCGTTATTTAAAAATACCGTAAGATTTAGATCTTATTTAAGATTTCAAAGCTTACAAGATAGTTTGTATGGGTTCAACTTAGATTCCTGTTTTGCTTGAATTCGCAAGCCTGCCCGAGCTCGCCGAGCCCGCGAGCTCGCTCGAGCTTCTTAGGCTCGTTTGAGTTCCTGAGCTAGCGAGCTTTTGCACAGGCCTATACCTAAGCTATTACCATAAAATAGTCGATAAATTCATCAGATCTGTTAAAAAAATATAATATTTACGCTAAAAACCTGGACATGCAAAATCGCTTGATTCCCCGATTCAACAATCTTTTACTATCTAGCGTGGAATACTTTGCACTATTAAATTTCCATTATTTAATGAGCTAAACACCCTAGCGGTTACCATAAGAAAGCATATAGAATTGTCAAATGAGGTATGAGATTAACAATTAAATAATAAACCTGAAAATACAGGCATAATCCGTGTATCTTATGGCACCAATAGCCCATTAAAATTCAGAAAAGTACGAACGTTATAAGTTAAAATAAAAAAATAAAAAGAAAAAAAAAAAAAAAAAAAAAAAAAAAAAAAAAAAAAAAAAAAAAAAAATTCAGAATTCTAAAAAATATGAAAATGTATGTAAAACTAAATTCAGTCGCTCTAATATTTGGCAGAAACTACGGTACAGATACTATAAATAAAATACTTCAGTTTTATACAAAAATATTGGCCAACGAATTCTGTATCCTCAGATAGAAGCCATAGCCTCAGGGTCTAACAATGAGTATTTTTAAGATACACTGTATGATGTATCTCATTTTTCATCGTCTCCGACAAAAAAATTACAAACTGTACTGAACTGCTTTGATCTACATCAAGCAAATTTCTTGTAATTCAATATATTTTTTAAGATTACTAAAACAGAAAATGAAAGTTTTGTATTTATTAAAATCTGAAACAAAATAAATGTTAGTCAATAAAACATTTTTATAAGCAAAAAATTAATACAATTATTAGTCGAGTAAAAGTTATGAGTGTTGTGAATCCAATCCTTTTTAATCTGATACTTTTCAAATTATTACTGTACTTTCATAAAGTGATACTAATCTGGATTACATAAAGAATAAATTAATAATGTGATATCAGCAGTGTATAACAATCATAGATGACTTGATTATCAAATTAAAGCAGTACATAATCATCCGTTCGTACAATAATAAGGGATGAAGATGCAACTTAGTATCTAAAAAAATGAAACACGGTTAAACATGGTAAGCAACTCTTTCAATCTTAGCTAAAGCTTTCCCGGTGCTCTTGAGGTGGACAGCATGTGAGCGAAGCCGTTCGCCGGCGCAGTGAAAGTAATAATCCCAGGCCGAGCTCATAGTCAGATAGATTGCGAGTGTGCGCGCTCTTTTCTCTTTCTCTCTTATCGAGTGGCCGCGTGCCAGAGCGAGCATGCACGCTCTATCATTTTGCCGTAGTTCCTTTAGAGAGCTGGACTTTTTCCCTTCACACGCCGCGCTACTTCTTCGGCATGTAAAGGGCTTCGGCTCAACCACCGGCTGCGCGAAGAGAGATCGACGCCAAGCTTATACCGGGGACTCGGCTCTGCTCGTCGCGTGTCCCCCTCCGCTTTTAAAGGCACGCACTGGCACTTCGGAATTATTAGAAAAGAAAGTGAGGGAGAAGCGCCCCTTTCCGATGAGTAAGCGCATACGCTCCTATTCCAGGAGCCTTTTTTCTTTTCCCTTCCGCTTTGTGTTGTTATTGCAATCAGGTCCATCGCACGCGCCTCTTGCATGGCCTACTTTACTTCTCGAAAATGCACGAGCGCACGAGAAAGCGCGGATCCATTTAGCCGCGGGCGACATAAAGCTAGGTATATAACTGACAATCGAACGGTAATGGGCCACTCTATTTTACCACGCTCGCGCGCCTATTTTATTCGATTGCGTCCTGGCCAGTCGAATAAGTATTGCGCGTCACTTCTCTTTTGCAGTATTACTACATCACCAGGTCTCTCACTAATCATTCATCTGCTTTCGTCCTTTAGCAATTAACTTTAGGGCTGCCTATGATATTTCACTGCCTTAATCACTAATCTCTGGAGCACATTTGCTTTTTACCTTTTTTGCTAATTCCTCGCTGCTCTTCGTTTGATAAATTGCTCTGCAAGTTGGATATCGGGCACGGCATGCATTTTTCGACATCTTAGAATGATGAATCGATCATCCCCGATTTATTAATTCATAATATATTATCCATCAAATTGATAAATTAAGTCTCTTTGCTTAATTAATGAGACATTTATACAGTATCCTAATGAGGAATATCCCTCATTCAATTAATCTTACTCTTTTGGAATTTTTGCGCTAATGTACTCACATTTTTATTTTTTATTTTACTTTTGATTTTCTATATTTTTATATCGCAACTCATATATTTTACTTTATTTTATCTGACTTACTAGTTACTATTGCTTTTTATATACACCTAAGTTTTATTTGTACACCTAAAAGTTAAGTCTTATTTGACACAGTCCTTTGAAATCAAGAGTTTTTAAAGTGTTGTGATGATTATTTCTTTTACTGGGTTTTATTTCTAGATAGTCAATTTTTAATACTTCGACTGATAGATATGAGACGTCAACTTAATAACTAAAACCTGTGATTTTAAAGAAGACAAAATCTGATATTGTTAATATTAATTGTATTAATCTTGATACCAATATTATGAACTATATAATAGGTATTATATTCAAACTGTTGTATTCCTTTTGTTCTTAATTTGTGCAATAATTAACATTATCTATCTATCTATCTATACCGTAATAGCATATAACATCGAAAAATGATCGGCAAACATTTTTCTATTTTTCAAAGACGTTATATATCCTGAGTGATCGCATATAACATTATAAAAACGTTATATATGCTATTAGGGTAATAATTTTTATTTTTCCGGAAACAAGTACACGATATTTTTTTTACCCTCATAGTACACGGACTCATTACACAGCCATAAAATCTCATTTTTCGACCTAATACATTCGTATTAGAAAATTTTCTACCAGGATATGAACTTGAAAAAATCAATTTTCCAGCTTCAATGATAGGTTCAGTTACACGACGATCACTTTAGAGCCAGAAAATCACATTTTCTGATTATTGATGAAAAATAGTAGATTACGCAACAAGAGCAGAACAAAATTGGCTAGTCCATAGCACTTGTAAATTTACACCTGAGCCGAAGGAGAGATCTTCTTTTTCTCCGTGTTGCGTATACTATTTTTCGCAACAGCGGGCCGAAAGTACAAACTTCCCGTCCTAACCTCAAACGGAAAGTTGGTAATTTCGGCCTCGCTATAGCCAAAAATGTTTACATGTGCTATAGACTCGCCAATTCTTTACTTTCCTAGATGCGTAATGTACTAATTCGCTACAGCGAGGCCGAAATTACCAACTTTCCGTTTGAGGTTAGGACGGAAAGTTGGCACTTTCGACCGGCTGTTGCGAAAAGTTATTTTGGATACTTTGCGCGGAGAACAGGTGCTTCTCGCACATGTGTCGTTTTTAAACATTTAGTTAAATCATTAAAGAAATTTCATATTTTCATCGGTTTAAGTATGACGTGAATAATGTGTGTAGCTGAGACTGAAAATTTTCTTATTAATTTTAAATAAATCAATTTATATTAAAAACTTTTAATTATAAACCCTCTAACTATTTAAATAAGATTGAAAATTATATAAAAATAATATTTTGTAATTTTAATAATTGAGTAGATTTCGGACACATTCTGGGTAAAATATTCTGCAATTGTAATAATTGAGCAGATTCCGGCGAGATTTTGGATAGCTAGATAGAAAAGATCGTCAGGTTATAAGGATTCTGCCCACATCTGCAAAATCTAGTCAATATCTCCGCAGAATCTGCTTGGCAATTCCACCAGAGTAATTGTGAAAAGCAGACATTATGAAAATTTCTAAATTTCTAGTTTATTGCTAAAAGAATTTAAATTTTTTATAAATTAATCCATAAAGTGCACAATTTTTGTTTTTGAAGTTCTAAATATGTAGCATTGAAATAAGAAAACATTCTAATGATTGTCTTTCTCTTGGTCTGATTTTAATGTTTTTATAAACTTTGATATACACTGGTATACGGTAGTATACTTTGATATATTTCAGTGCCCTAGAATATTTTACCCAATTTTTACCGAGATAATTGTCAAACATTTGTAAGTTAATTTAATTAACAAAAAATCAGTTTTCATAAAACATAAATAAAATTTTCATTAAGTTTCAAAATTATAATGAATATTCTATTGTTGATTGTTTATCCCGAAAAAAAACAAACAAAAAATGCATCTTCTCAGCCAATCCGATAACGGTAACTGATTGGCTGAGAAGATGCGGTTTTTATTATTTTTTTTTATTTTCAGCGTAGTAGCTGTATGATCTAGTAACATCAACTAAAATGAGAATGAATTATCACAACGCGAAATAAGTAAAAATGTCTTAAATCAATAAAAATAACGTAAAAATATAAAAAAATAAAGAATAACGTTTAGTTCTAATAAAGTGTCTGACCAACCTCGAACCTTAACTACTTAATTCAATGTATGTTAAAAAGATACCTAAAAAACTGCTTATCTTTTTTCTTAAGGTCTAAATGTTTACTCGACGTTTAACTAAAATGTCATAAGGTGCAAGTAAAATAGAAAAAAAAATCATTGTATCTGAGTAAAGCTAAAGTAGTTACAGTCGAACTTATCAAGACCTGTATTTTAAAGATTAGTTTCGAGATTAGTTTCATTAAAAAGTTATATTTATTTTTAAATGAAAGATAAGTAAAATCTAATGAGCGATGCTATTGTTACAGGCACGACGTCGTTATTTGTCCAAGCGGACGACTGCACGAACAGCAAGCACCCACTGCTGGCGAGCAGCTTGGGCCAGGGTGACGGAGGCGCCGACAGCGACACTAACAGTCACTGTGCTCTTATCCTCGAGGAGTCGACGCCACCCGCCCAGCACCACTCGACGGCAGCTTCCAGTGCGGCGGCGGCGGCGGCGGCGGCGGCGAGCGCTGCTGCAGCTGCTGCTAACCGCGAGAAGAGCAACGGCAATAACAACTACGAAATGCGCGAGTTCAACAGGCGGCTGCTCTTCTCCAACGGCAGCACGACCGTGCCCACGTCTAGCAGCGGCAGCGGTATGCAGCAGGCAACCTCGATATCGCAACAGCAGCTGCAGCAATTGCAGCAGCAGCAACAGCAACAGCAGACCAGGCGCACCTGACTATGGACGCTCTGGCGTTCGGGCAGCAGCTGGTTTCGCTCAAGGACGACGAGTCAGGAGGCGGCAGAGGCGGCTACGAAGAGGCTCCGGGCTAGCAGCAGCCCCAGCAGCAACGCATACAAATGACCGGACGACCTCGAGCAGTCGCACGGTTCTCGTGATTACGTATACGCGTACAAGTGCATGCAGGCCTCATCAGCCTGCAAGAGCAAGCCACTGGACTCCTTATGAAGTGCGCTGCTTTCTCTATCTCCTACTACGCTCTCTCTCTCTCTCTCTCTTTCTCTCTCGCTCTATCTTTAACACAATACATACATACACACGTGCGAACACACACACACACACACACACACACACACACACACACACACACACACACACCGCGCGCGCGCGCGCGCGCATACATGCCCACAAACGAGTCAAGAGAACAGCCACTCTTTTGAGACCGCCAGCTTTCGCGATATATGTATACTCATATATGGACACACTCACACACTGCTCTAGCTTTCAAAAGTGCGAAGACAACAACAAATTTTAAGTGGCTCGCGAGTGTGAGTGTGTGTATACGAACCAGCAACTCAGTGGATATACATCCACACTGTACTGTTTTTGTTTTTCCTTTCTTTGCGGATAAATATAACCTAAGCGATATATATGTATGAATGTGTATGTATATATATACACACACACTCACTTACACGTGTATACTTATACTCTTATACTTATGCGCGGCAAGAAAAACGAAAAAGTATAAAATGAAGAAAAAGTCACACCGAGCGAATATATATACACACTGCCGGCTCAGTTTGCCTAAACGTCCACACAATAGGTTCTGAGAGAACCTCTGCTCAACTGCATTCGTCACACAGGCGCCATAACGTTCTGTCAGAATTTATTTATGTCTTTAGCGACTGAGCTAAGGTGCGCCCGATTTCCCATTGTTTAAAAAAAATTATATATGTGTATATATATTAGTATATATATACACATATATACACATATGCATAACGGATATAATTACTATTGTTATAATGGTTATTATTATGGATATCATTAGTCGGGGTAAATGCATCAGTCAATGATCCAACTTGGATTGCATACAGTTAACCTCTGACCCCTTTTTTACGAACGATTTACTATATACACAGACACACACACACACACACACACACACACACGCATACACACACACATACACTCTGAGTACATATATATAATGCATAGATAACACTTTAATGCAGTGTACGAGCTTTTACACAAGCGCGCGGGTCTGCGCTCCACTACAAGTAAAGCTGAACTTAAATTAATAAAGGTAATGGACGAATATTAACGAATCTGTTTAAGTAGCACTTTCACTTTGAGTAAAATGCTCTCATAAAAGGTCTGCATTTCGGCCAGATTTGTACGATTTCTTGTAACGATACATGCGAACGCAATTTATTATATTACCCTCATTTTTTATACAGTTTTCGTCCTACAATAAATTACATATTACAGTTTAGTACTGAGATCTCTTTAATAAAGAAGATCTTAAAATCTATCTTAATGACTATACGACTTTATGATCGTATCAAGTAGTAGCACAAAAAACTAATATTTTGTAATTTTACATAATAAATATTTATTTTATATGGATTAAAAATGAAATTCTTGATAAATGTTGATACTTTTCATCCTAGTTATAGTTTCAACATGAAGCATTAAAAAAGCATTTAGTCTTCAAATTAATCGAATTATTAATTTATTTATAAAATATTAGTATCTGTTTGTAACGTATCAACTACACTATTACATCTTCTTGATAAATATTGTCAGAATAAAAAGCTAAGGAATGTGTGCTTGAAACGATTGCTAATTTTTGAGGTGGTAACGTGAAATACGCAATTACGATTAAAGTTTTTTATCTACAATTTAATATTTTAATAAAATATAGAATTTTGTTAAATTTATTTTCAAACATTTGATCACTTTTTAAAGAAATTTTTCACTTCAAATGCCCCTCATAGATTAAAAAAATGACAATGATTCTTTGAACATTATTTTTATTAAATAAAAGAAAAGAACTTTGGTTCTCGATTACTATTCAAGTTATCATTAAGTGGTGCATTTACTCGTAACGGTCTTCTATTAATTTTACAAGGAACTTGTACAGATTGCGTTTAATTATTATAGCCTAATATAGATTGAAGCAGGTAGGGTCTTTTTTGCTATTTGGTAAGGAAAACTTGCAGCATAGGCTTGCTAGTTTTTGTAGAATCGCAGTACAATTTTTCAAGTATCTTAGAATCAAAATTATTTTTAACTCGTATATAGTTAGGCTTAATAAGTTGTAAAACGTATGTACTTAAAAAGAAAGAATCGCCATACGCGATATATATTTATGTTGATAATATACTCCGTCGTTAATTCATTTACAAGACCACATACATTAATACATTACTAGTTTAAACTGTTGGTTCACTTGTATGTTACGAAGCACGCATACATGAACATTGGAAGGGGTTCAAATATACTTACATTGAATTAATCGAAAAGAGGAATTTAAATGTACAACACACAAGCCAGACTAAGTAAGGTACCGCTATGTAGACAATTCGCTTTTTTAGCTTGTAAAGATAAATTTAGATTGAAAAATCTCCAGTACTGACTCGATATTCAAAGAAAGAAGGCTATATTTCACGACTGTAAGAAAGATAATCGCACCGAGAAAAAGATAGGGAGAAAATGCGCTTGCATTCTGAAATGTGCTATATAAGAGTAAGCACAGACACGCTAATATGTAAAGCCAGTAACGTAACAAAACAAAACAAAACAAAAGAAAAAAAGAACCAATTACGCCACAAAATTATGGCTCAAAATCCGAATTTAATTTGGAGACGTGCCAAAATTGATAAAACTATTCTTCACGTCGGATATTCGCGTGCCGACAGGATGGACGGGAGAGACGTAATCAATAACGATGAGTCGCTCGGTAACCGTTTTCCATTAAATCACAATTCGCGCTATATAACGCAGTATATCTCCTCACTTCCTGACTAATCTACGAGCATTTTACACGTCTAGACCCCTTCCTTCCTTCCTTTGTAAAACAGAGCATATTTTTCACCTCGAATATGGAGAATGTAAATAGACTCGATCACTTTCGCTAAATTTTATCATGCCATGAGCAATAGGGGTGCTTTAATAAAAAAAATAAATAAAATAAAAGAAAAGCTTTTAAAAAACATTAAAATCAAAGGATAAATATATACCTAATAAATTTTTTCTAGAACCTTAATTAAATTATTAACTAAATAAAAACAACAACTTCAATTTTCCTCTTCCAACGACCAGGTAATAAAACGAGGCTCTAATTACCTTCTTAAATCGTGGAAAACTAAACCAGCATAAAATAAAATTTTGAAAGATTTTTCTTAAACAATTATACGCTCTTATTCTAAGTAATCGGTCAAGCACACGCGATTCTCACTATCGACGACTACACCGCAAAAAACAACGGATTTACTCATTATAACAAGACCAAATGGTATTATTATTTAAATATGATAAATATATTCTGTAAGCGCATAAGGATCTTTGTTACATTGAAAGAAACGGCTGGAAACTATTAAAACAAACAAAGATACAGGTACAAAGTGAAAGAACTACGCCTGCGTAAAAATAAACACATCCGATAAAAGGATAAACAAGTCGATAAAATGTTCCTTTAAAAAGTGACTCGCTTTACCGTTCTCGAGGCTAAAAACAAAAGATACTTATCGGTCCGACGGAAGAAAACGAAATCTATAGCATCTTTCCTGTTATCGCTATCTTCTTTTCTAAATCGTGAGTTCCAACAATAAACGTATATGGAGAGTCGCAAAACGTAGGATCTACGCGACGAGCCACGGATATACAGAGTACTCTTGTGCTTTCACTCGGCAACACGGACACAACAGCAAACTTGATACGAGCTATGAAGTTTTTTAAAGAATAAAATGCGTATTTTTACCAGCGTACAATTTTTTTTTTTCGGAGCTGCTATTATAAAAAAAAAAGACTGCAGAATCGACTTAAAAGATCGCAGGGGTGGAAAGAGAATATAGAGCGCGCCCGATTGAGAGATGGGCGGGGAGGGAAAAAACGATACCAGAAGGGTGGTTTCAACGCTATTCCTAGCGCATTCTGAGAGACAAACAAACCGACTGTTGCTGTATAGCTATACATACTTGCGCATAACTAAACATACAGAGCTACTACTAGTTTATAAATCTGCTTGTTTTGTAAGGTCCTGAGAGCGAGTACATGGAAAAATTTTACGAGAGAACGGAGAGGGAAATGAAATATGTGAGTGCTAGGGGGTGGGGGGGTGGGGGGGGTGGGGGGGGGGGGGGGGGGGGGGGGGGGGGGGGCGGAGGGGAAGTTGGGGTGGACAAAGCGGAGCAAAAGAAAACGAGAGAACGAGCGAGCGCGCGGATGGGCAGAAAGAAAGTTCGTGTTTAGACGAGATATGGGGCCGCACACAGGGCCAGCGATGTGTGCAGTGGAAGAGAAAAGAGAACGCTATATAGGATTGGATTAGATTGGATTGGGAGCTAACGCGAAAAAAAGCCGAGAACGACGAGAAAAGAAAAAGAGGCTATATCGTCGCACGTCCGAGTAAACATTATATATAGAACGATAGGGAACAAACTTTCGCTACTTCCTCTCTTAGCCGCAGTCCGAAATGTAGCCGATTATTCAGACAAAGAGCATGTTGATGTCGCCCGTAACGCTTTTTTACGTCATTATATAGACATACGCAGGCGCGGTGCGCCTACGCAAATTTTTACTGCATACTCATAGACAGGTAGCCAAGATATTCCGCATAAATGAATTTCAATCTTTTTCGGGCTACAGTCTAACGATTATTTGTTCGTACGACAGTACATACGTAAACCTTTATGCACGTAGAATGCGCGGCATAAAATGGAACGACAAAGACGCGGATCTATAACTCGAAAAGCATCACAATGGAAATTCCCTTTCCGGTATTGCTTCTATTGTTGTGATCTTAGAGACAAAGCTTCGAGAAATCTCGCGCGGTAGTTTATATGCTTTTATAGAAGCAAATAATAGAGTTTTATTTATGAGTTTACGTGCACGCGCGTGAGCGTATGTGCCTGTGTGTGCGGGTATAAATTTCTAGCAATAAATTTACCAATAATCCAGCAAAAATATTTCGGCCGCTCCAATCTTTTTTTTTGCTTTAAGTTAATTCCTTTTTTTATTAAATTTTTTTTTAAATTTCGCTAAAATACTTGCTAATATTTCTGCAGACGCGCGAGACGGATGAAAAATGAACATTATATATGCTATACACCGATCACAAATGCAGAGTTTGACCTTTACCGCCTGGTCAATCTAGGTCAAGATCAACAGATTTTTCCAGTGCTTTTTCTAATAAAGGAATCTATACGCTGTAGAAATGCTTTTATACATGGTGTGCAACTATTTTTTATCATAAACTTATAACGTTTGACAACTAATCTGGCCAATGATTTCGCAATTTTTGCCATTAACATTTAGTAGCGTATGAGTAACGTTTAAGAAAGACAATTTTGTTAAAACAGAGTGGCCCTTTTAAGAAAATATTTTGAAAAAATATCGAGAAAACGTGATTTATTTTATATTCGAGGATGCTCTAAATAACGCGTTTAGCTTTTAATATTTAACCTACTTGAACTCGACTAGCAGAGTTTACCGCTCGTAAAGTTATTACGTCTACTACTAATTTCCCTAGTCACAGAATCATGCTACAAAGCGCGTTTTAACATTCTCATAACGAACTTGCAAGCAGCATTTTAACCTATAATCATAAGCGCTGAGATTTAGTGCATCTACTATTCAACCAACAATCGGACTCGTCATGCATCAATTTTCTCTTTATGCTCCATTTTCGTGAGCTTTATATATCTGACGTTTATAAAAAGAAAGAAAAGAAAAGAAGTCGTTTCGGTCTATTGTCGCTAATTATATCAAGCTCGGCAAATATTCGTAATGTATCACTTTAATTGAAAGGAAATAAAAGTAAAAGCGTTTTTGTTCCGACTCCTTTGTGCGATAACTTAAGAAACGTAATTACTGGCAGCTACAGTTCTATTTCAATGTATTTTTTTTTCTTTACAGTTATTATCTGTATATTTCTCAGACAACTGAGTATAACTACTAAGTATAATTGCGTGCTTTTTATGGATTTAAAAGTATGCCTGATAAAATGAAAAAATTTTTCTTGAAAATGTTTGAAAATATCGAAATTTAAAGTGATTTATTTTAGAGTTTTTTACGACAGAATTTACACATAGTAAAAGATAAAAAATTATTATTATATTTACATTTTAATTGAAGCTTAAAGTTAAGAATTAATGTTAGCTGTCACAAAGTAAATTCAATTTCATCTTTATACATCTTTCTTAATCCATTTGTCGGTCCTTTCAAGTATTTGTAAGGACAGACCAAGAAATAAGAACCATTGTATAATACAAAATTTATTTTAAATAATCTAGACAATTATCTTTACGGGCGAAAAATTTATTTCGTTTAAAAAAATAAAGAAGATGTAATAATAGAAATCTTTACCGCATCATTATTCGAAATGCACTTTGTTAAAATCCGTCAAAAGCGAAGTAAAATTAATTTGAAGCTTAGTAACACAAGTTATTAGTAAAAGCGCTCAATATCTTTAAATTTCAAATTCGTTTTTGTCGCATAATCGGCTAAAAATGAAAGAAAGATTCGATAAATGTTGATTGTAAAAGGTAAGCGTTATCTAGTATTGTTTTGATTTGCAGAGCTTGAGGATTGGTGAAATTGCCAAGAGCTCGAAAACTGGGCTCCAGCCAAATAGCACAATAATCGCCTATCGCGTACAGCAGCGCCCCGCGATATACCTATTGTAGAGACTCACACAGACAGCCGGGCGGGTATAGAAAAAAGGCGATTGCATCGGAGGCTAGGAATTTTAGAAATCCCCCACCGCCTCTCTCTCTCTCTCTCTCTCTCTCTCTCTCTCTCTCTAAACTTTTCGTTCTCAACTCGGAGCTTTATGTAACGTAAAACAGATCAGTCGGTAGGTAGGTTTATCTGTGCAAATTCCGCTTGTATACATATTAAAGCGAAAGAAAAAGCGCACACGGTCGAGAGAAAGAGAAGCAGAGAGATAGAGATGGGAGGGCCGATGTCAAAGAGCCGTGTAAAAAGAGAGCAGGTGCATATAGAAAGTACAGGTATACAAGACGCTTCTGCGAGCGTGTAAGCTCAGAGCGAATATCTGCAGGTCGTCCGAGTGTAGGAATATCAATCGATATTGATATTATCTTGCCGCTGCAGTAAGTTTTAGCGTGCTTGCGAGTAGTCTCTCGTATTGATTTATGCTATAGTCGAAACGCCGCGCGCGCGCTGCGCGACGCCCTTGCCGCCACCGCGCGAGCGCTCGTCAGCACCACAGCCACTCCCTCCCACCCCTCCCCACCCCCTTCCCCACCATCCACACCAACATTGCCGCACACAGCACCAACCCAGTGACGGCCCCTCTATACTCTAATCTCGCGCCGCCAGCCCTCCCCCGCCTGCGCTACGTCTTTGCCCCTTTCGTTATATATCTCCGACACTCTTTTATTTTTCCAAAAAAAAAACTTTACTTTGCACAAAAACGAAACTTCGTATCGAGAGTCGAGCAAAACTACATGTAGTTGCTCTAGAGCGTGCGCTCGGCAAACTCGCAGTTTGCAAGTCGCCTAATTTGATAGATTGCGAGGCCAAGTTTATTATCAATAGCCGGCTGCCAAGTAGTTAAAATTAAATTAATGTAACAATAGTCTCTCGTTTTTTCAAGATTTTCTTTTTCCACGTCATGCGAGTTTAGGCGCGAATGAATGAGAAGCCAGGGGAGGTAATGTGCTACATATCGCAGTTACGAATTCCTTTGATCGGCCGAAATTTCTTATTATTCTCTCAGTCCTCTGCCTTAAAACTGTCAATCCACTCAAAATCCCAGCCGTGCGTTCGACTCGCGTCGGCGCAATCGATCGAACGTCGATGAATATAAAATATGAGAATTGTTTTTCCATCGAGAGGGGGAGTAGGAGGAAGGTGCGAATTTCGGGGTGGGGCTAAGAA
>JAPYZA010008658.1:0-12264 GCA_030522685.1 Eupelmus azureus | reverse complement strand
TACATATATATAGATAAAAAGATTTTCCTAATAAGAAATTTCGACTTTTATTAACTTAAATAATTTTTAAATATTTACAATCATTTAAATCTTCTAAGTTGACAGTTTCCACAAAACTATAATTATTAAACCACACTTGCTCGCCTAACCGCACACACCCAAGCTACATGCCAGCCTATCCCCATAAAACAAAAATCACCACTTACGCAAAAACTTGTCACTATGATAAGAACATTTCAACAAGCACGAGCTCAACGTATTAACTTACCCTCTCGCAAAAATGAATTACCAGTCACATTCCAACCGGCGGTCCTCAAATAATAAACTTACAACCCAGCCACGCGTTCTCGAAGGAGAGAAATTCGGAAAGCTCGACAACAGCGTAAAAGAATGCCGCGATATCTTTTGCGAAATTTCACGCGTATCGATTGACGCTAATTACAATGCTTAATTTATAATCACTTGACAAGCGCGATCATTTCCCTCTTTTTTTTTATTTTAAAGCCCCCTCAAGTATAACTCTCATACTTTACCGCAACGTTGTATAAGCCGCTATCTCAAGCTGTTCTTTTTCCGAGTGAAAGCCGCGATTGCGAGCGTGTATAATTATTATTCGCGTTAATCCCCGGGCCTTGCGATACGCTTTTCGGAAATAAATCGTTTTACGTAACGATATCATTTTTTTAACGCACGGACGCTCTAATGAGCGGCTTTTAAGCGATCAATCAAGCCAAGTGGACACGCGCCCAACACCTTCGGCCCGCTAATTGTACTCGAATTAACACTGATGTCCTCCGCTAAACGCCGCCCAAGACGATAGCCCCGCAGCCGCATTCGCATCGAAAGTGTAAACGATTTCCCGAGCCTTAACGATCCCCAGCCCTCGTTACTTTTAACGAAAGCCCGGATTTTTTGCAGCTCGCCCCCCTGGAACAATCGCAGAAATAAATAGCACGATATTTCTCAAGGAGCCTGGGCGCCAGGCTTGTGGATAATATACACCCGTGGTGAACTTGGCCGCGCGGTTAGCGAACGTGCATTGCACAAGGCTGCGTGTAGCTCTCGAAAACGGCCTGCCTGGTTAACTCGAATGCTAATTCGTAATTGATGAAAGACTATTTATTATCTAGGAGCGAGCGCTCCGGGATCCGTTCTCGGAGCTGTTTAAGAAAATTTTCTGTCCGACTCTGGGCGCCAGATAGTTCGTACTGTAAAAGCAGCGCGCTTAATTGTAGCTTGGGGCTTGGTCGTTTTTTGGAATCGAGAGCTCGCTCTTTCCGCCTCGTGTATAAATAATTCGTCGTATGCGAAAGCTTGAAGAGAAGAGCTACGAGGACGTGCGAGATTCGGATTCGGTTAGCTGGACGGAATTTAAGGTATATATAGGTATGGGTTCGCGGAAGGGCCCTGGCGAAATGTTGCTTGTAGCGGTTTACGCGCGTGATTATTGAATTAAGAGTGAGGCTGTAATTTTGAGGTAAGTGAATTTTTTGCGCCAGGGAAGGCTGAGCGCGTGCCGCCGTGATTAACGAGGCGCGAGGTTTAATTCGCGGAATATGGACGCGAGGATTTATGCACTTTTTTGGAGTGCGTTTGATTGTGAGCGGTATTTTCAAGGGCATGGAAGGCAATGATAATTATTTGGCAGTTTTGGGTATTAATTTGTTATTATATTGATGACTTTAAATTTTTGTTTATTTGAATTCTTTTGGAGTTTTAGTGTGTAGAAATAATGGTGTAAATTTGTTCATACTCTTAAATAGATAAGTAAATTGACCCGAATTAGTATCTAAGTGGATTTCTTAATTACTGATATAATTAATAAAGTAGAATAGACCCTGGATAGGACCTTGTCACAAACCAAATTATATTTCAAATATTAGACCTAGCCATTACAATTTTTCCTCAGACCATACATTCCACTACCTCAAACACACACCACACAAAAAGTGCTACACTTGCGGCGCATTCTTTCTCAACAAGCTCCAATCAAACATCTCGCAATAAAATTATCAAAATCATCCATAACAATCCCCCATAAGCAACCAGCTCACGGTCCTCAGGCCCAGAATCACACGGCAAACAAAGCGTTTAACCTCGACAACAAGTGGCATAGATAGAGCTCGCCAAGCACATCTACCTTCGTCGAACGTAATGCGCCTGGGAAATTCCGCCATCGAGAATTTTAATGAAAGACGGGGGCCCAGCCATGAGAAGGTGCATCCCCGAGCTCGCATAGTCGCGGACGACTGCCTGCGCCGCGGCCGCGCGCTCTGCCCTAAAGGCCGATCACGATTCCCTCGGCCTCTTATACAGATCGCTAAGGTATATATAGCGCAGAGAGCGCGAGCGCGGATCGGTAAATCACCAGCACCGATGCAGATCACCGAGCCGCCCGAGGGGGCCCCGAACTCTCTCTCTCTCTTTCTCTGCACCATGCGAGAGTGAGTTTCATCTCTCGTGCAAGAGAGCTAGCTCTCTTCTTACAATTGGTGCACCTTACGGACGCGAGCGCGAGAGCGAGTCGAGAGAAGAGGAGGAAAAAAGAAGGAAACGAGGCGGCGGCAGACGTTTTGTTTGCCCTTTCTCATTCATAAGCCTTTACAAATAGGCGCTGATGCTGCTGCTCCGGGTCGACGATGCTTTTCACAGCTCGCGCCTCTTTTCAGCGGATTCTGCGCGTTAAGTCGGAGTAGAGAGATGAAGGAGATACGTCGAATTGTCGTCGTCGGTTGAGCTGAACTTTTTCAAGTGGTCGCTTATTTTTAGAAGAGTTACGTGACCGGAAAAAGGTAGAATGCGTAATATATGTTTAAAATGATTATACAATAGATTTGACTGATGCTGTTGGTTACAGATAAATTCAATAAAAATTATTTATCTAAAAAAAACGCTGATCACAATACAAATTTTTTGATAAATCCCTCGCCTCAAGAGCACTGACCGCTCCTCAGTATAAGCGCTTATACCTCGCTCCAAGTCCCAAGGGCCGCTCGTAAGCCGCTCTTTAGCGGAAAAATATAAAAAAGGCAATTAATTTCCGCGGCAAAGGCGCGCGCTCGCGCAATGAAAGCGGCAAGAGTCGCGCCGTTTTCGTCTCGGGGGGAGTTTTAAAAGGGCCGATCGTTAGCCCGCTCGAAATGTTAAAATGCCGCTCTTTGCTCCGGTAATAAGTGCAATTAAGGTCAGGTTGTAAAAGTCCTCCACCTCTTCTCCTCCTCCTCCTATCCTCTTTTTTTTTATTGGCTCTTCTTTGCGTCGCGCTCCGCGGGCTCGTACGACTTGGCTTAATGAAATGCACGACGAGCCAATAAAATTATTGCAATTTCTCTCTAAGTAACGAGAAAAAGTCACCTTTCTGAGCTCCAAGTGCGCTCTGAACGACCGCAGCTAATTCCTGGCATTCCGTAACTTTCATCGGTGACGTTATTGCAAGAAATTTTAGTAATTTCATTATTCACGTGTACTTGTTTTTCAAACTTTACCGCGTCCCTTGAAACCTATCAATTATACACATTAGTCACAATCACTCGATAAAACAAGGAGCTTTCAAAAATCCCTGCAAACCACAGTCCAAAGAAAGCAGCAAAAAAATTCTCCAAAAAACGGGGCAGTAAAGTCCTCCTCAGCGGCCCGGTAGGCCTCGCAGCCTCACGCAAAGCAACGAAAATCAATAAGCATAAAAATTAACACGCCCCTACAGCCATCGCGTAATTTTGCTTTTCGGCGCTAGTCCCGCGCGCTCCGCCGTTAATACCAACATTATGTTGCAGGGCTGTTAGCCTGCTCGCGTTATATAGGCGCGGAGTGCCACCACACACTGTAATTTGGCAGCAGTATAAATCCGGCTCTGCGGTGCGGGTGCGTTATATACATACTTGGCGGGGATATTTATGCTGGCAATTTCTGAGCGAGCCCCCGCTGCCAAATTATTAGCGGGCTTAAACGGCCTGATTTATGCGATATTTTATAGTGATGCAATAACGACAGCTTGAGGTGTCTAAGAGCGGGGGTTGCCAAGCGGCTGTCTCGGAGGAGGATGGATACTTGCGGTAGCGGCGATGCGTGTGGAGTTGACGAGGGGGGTTTTAGTGCTGAGGGTTAGGAATGCGGGAGGTTTTTTTTAGGGATGAGAGGTGGAGGTGATTTTATTGGGAGGATGTTTTCGAGCGTAGCCTTAGATGTTTGCGCTTGATTTTCGGTTTGAGAAATTGTGCCAATGAGGCTTACTTTCGAAATTGTATTTAAAATTGCGCAAACAATAATATGTAAATCGGCTTGTAGTTGGAGTATTACATGGGGGAATTAAAATTCATTGGAGTTCTTTTCTGGGAATTGGTACATCTTTGTATAAAATTAAGGCTGCTCTCGTGTTAATTGGATACAAAAGTAAGTGCAGTTTCGTGTAAAACACGAAGTCTTTTGGCACTTTCTTTTAATGCATTGTACGAATTAAAAAGGAACATCGTACTTATTTGTATGTAAAAATAAAATTATAAATTTTTTGTAATTAACTTATATCTATTAAGAAACTTATACTTGTAATAATTATAAATCACAAGGTTGTTTTTACTAACCAGACAACCTTGAAAATTTTTTTGTAAAATAAGATAAATTACAGGCAAAACTATTCGCATGAAACTTCATCTTGTGTATTTCTAACTTCTATCTTGTACCTACAAAATAAACACAAAATCAGAGATTCACCTTATATAATGAATCCAATAAATATCCAATATTTTTACACAACAAACCCTACTAAAAAAAGTAATAGCGTGCATAAATCATCCAACAGGCAACTTCTCAGAAATTTTCCAAATATTTCATTCTAAACCCGAACGGAATTCCAAAAGCATAGCAGAGCCAACGCATCCTCCTCTCGCCGTCCACAACACTCCTCGCGCGCATATTTAATATTCCATCGCGCTCGGGAATGGTCATATCCTCGCGCTCGCGCGCATAGCTCTCTGCACTCTCAACTCTCCACTCTACTCTCGGCGAGAAAAGGGACAGCGCTCTTTCTCTCTTTCTGTCTCGCTCGAGAAAAAGGGACACTCCAAGAGCGAGAGAGAGAGAGAGAGAGGAGAGAGTTACAAGCCATCCACGTCAGGCTCGAATATTTTGGCAAATTTATGCCTAATAAAAATTAACCAGCGAGAGAGAGAGAGAGAGAGAGAGGAGAGCGACGAGCTCTCTCTCTCTCTCTCTTACTCTTGCGGTTGCGCGACGTTTAACGACAACTCGGGAGACCTTTCGAGCGCTCAGAAAGGAGAGCTCGAGTCCTTTCCGCTTCTCTCCCTCTCTGCCCTTCGCGCGAAAGCGCGGTGATTTATCGGCGGATTTCGTTTTTGCCTTCCACGCGCTCTTTTTACACGCGGCCTTTCTTTCCCGCTCTGCCCCTCTCTCGCACTCTCTAAGCTTCGATCTTATTTCGAAAAGGGCGCGAGAGCGAGAAAATATATAATGTCGCTGATGTAAATCAATCAGCTGTCCGGGACAGATTAGGTGGCTCATTGTGCGGTCTTTAAAGGAAGACGAGCACTTGCGGGCTCTGCAGGCTCGTATACATTCGATTAGCTCTCGCTTTGACGGCGAGACGACGCGGGCCGCTTGGGTGTTGGAGTAGGGCCCGTTGCTGCTTTTCGAACTGGTGAGTAGCGACATTTTTATATGAGGATAGTCAAAAAGTTGCCCTTGTAGTCTTTTTCTGACTCGCCTGCCTGAATCTCTAAATGTCGAAAATTAACAGGGCTAGGGTTTCGAGTAGCCGAGTGATTTAAGCCGGGCTAAAATATTCTTTTATTCACCAGCGCACGTCGATGATTATACATTATAATCTTTCAAAAACATTTTTAAGCATTCAAAATAACATATAAAAATAACCTTCCACCCAACCTTAGCCAAGCAACCAACCGTACCATCCAACCATATCGCCGTAACGTTCGTTACACTCGCGCACACCACCCCCGCACCTGAAAAACAATTTTTTCCAACGACCCGCCGATAAACACACACTCGCACCACCCAGCACTTATCAACCTCGCCTCCGCACTATTTGTTCCTTTTTTCAAACTCTCACTCCGCATGGAGGGGAGTTCTCGCAATATACACACACACGCAGCGCTCGGCGACCGCAAAACGGCCACCTGCTGCGACCGCGGGAATGCGCCTATATCGCCGGGGGTTGACGAGCGCGCAAACAATCATGTGTACACTCAGCTCGCATTCTTTCGTACTCGCGGAGCGAAAGAAAAAAATCGATCGCTCCGACGTCACCTGCGCGCTCGCTTTCTCTCTCAAACGCGTTCCCATAACCTGCGACCTGCGCGCCGATTCCTAATCGGCCGACGCTCGCGACACTGGCATTATGAGGAGTTAATGACAGGACGAGTGTACAGCTACGTGCGCGCTGCGAGTTTTACGTGACTGCCGAGTGTGTGTACACGGCCGGCTTTTTAGATTGCACCTTGCGCTGAGATACCGATCGTGCTTTGTTTCGCTGTTGCGTTAGCCGCGAGCACCTGAAAACTGTGACAGTCGCTTGTAATCGCGGAGTGAGAAAATGGCGGGATTTTTGTTAAATTTCGGGTGGGGATTGTGGCTTAGTGCGAGGTTGGTGAGAGGGAGGGGATTGGGTAAGGTATCTATTGTCCGTAAGTTCGAGCTGTTCAGGCGGTAATTTCAT
The DNA here is from genome assembly GCA_030522685.1 of Eupelmus azureus. Lineage (NCBI taxonomy): Eukaryota > Metazoa > Arthropoda > Insecta > Hymenoptera > Eupelmidae > Eupelmus > Eupelmus azureus. The sequence goes on along the minus strand of JAPYZA010008658.1, from coordinate 5,579 downwards.
TTAATTTCCCATCGGCCATTATTCATGGTTATTAGCGATTGTTGGGCCGACGACATCGGCTCATAAACAAGCCGTTAAAGAGAACATTTATAAAATAAGCATATTGTAAGTTATAGTCGCTCGTGCATTAATACGTAGAACCACCATTTTTTCCATTACCCCCCTTAACACGCCACATTTCCAAACGTATCAATCAACTTATCTTATCAAACGTCGCAAACTATGCATAAATTTTCAATTAATCGAATTAACCGATCAAGCGGCCCGCTCCCTTTGAAATGATCATTTCAAAACTACAGAAACACACAGGCGCGTTTTCTCCGCTTTTTTCCAGCACCTCCTCTCGCGTAATTTATTATGCTAATTGGCGCCCACGTCAAACACAAATTTATGCTAAGCAGGGCGCGATGTAATCTTCTTCTTCTCTCTCTCTGGCTCTCTTTCTTTCTCTCATTCGCGCTGCGGCGCTGACAGGTCCTACTATCTAAGAAGCGCGAGAGAGCGGCTAGGCGCGGGCGCGATAATGCCCCGATAGCGATCTTTGATGTATCATCCTCTTAACTCTTTCTCTCCGGCGTTTTATCTCGGCGCTCGGATCCTATACTCCGACGCGTTCGCGGAGTGTATGTGGAGGTGCTGGATTCGCTGCATGCCTGGTCAACGGTGGTTTGCAGTTGGGATTGTGGGCTGAGTTTTGCGTTTGATAAGTTTGAATGAGAAAAATTTATTCCAAGCTATTATGAGAACGATTTATTAATTTAGATTTTTGTTGAAAAATTGATTTTAGTTCGATTTAATCGTAGTGATCGTAAATTAGTTTTCTCATTATAAAATAATTGATTGCCGTCCAATTGGTTTATTCGTGTATTTGTTAAAACTTTTATTTGAATAAAGCAATCGACTTCAATAATCTACTAAACAAATCACATTATTCATTCGCTCTACCAGAAATCTTGTTTAAAACCAACAGTATCAAACAGTCACAAAATAGAGCGTTAACTTTCCAAACGAAGCAACCATTCCTCCCAATCCCACAGCACCGTCCAGATTTTTTCTACACGTGACACCAGCCTCTCTCAGAAAATTCACACGGCCAGCCTGCCGGACAAACCTGCGCACAACATGCGCAGTAAGCCCCGACCTCCACCCCAGGTATACATCCGCGCAGCTTCTTGAAAAACTTGCAGATGTGCGCACCTAATTTCCACCGGCGAGTACCGCCAAAAACACATGTGCGCAGCAAGATTTTCTTCCATTCCGCGCTCACTGTCATCACGTGCTTGGAATTCCTAGCGTTCCTTTTTTTTCGCCCGGCTCTGACTCTCCCCGCCGTCTGACAGGTGATTTACACGCCGAGATTTACAGCAACGCGCGAGCTGGCACACACGCGCGGGGGTCGAGCTTGCGATTTTACAAAAAGAGGGAAAGAAAGGGAGAGCTGGCCTTCGTGTGTGCTGGATATACTTCCTCTCGGCGCGACGGCTTTGAGGCGGCCCGAAAATAGTTGGGGTTAGGATGGGTTTTGTCGGGGTTTGGTGTGGGATTGCAGACTTGTTTTGGTGTTTAACGAGGAGTCTGATGTGCAATATTGATGCAATATTAGGATAATAATAATGCGCGTCGTTTAAAAAATGCTGATACAGTTAAAAATCGGTTTAAACTTGAACACATATCCTATCTTTGTATTTAAACAAATATAAGCCACCTAGTGCAATTATTATTATTATATATATTCAACTTTATCCAAAAATTACATAAAATTACGTGTAATTACAAAAAATTCACATTATACAAAACATTTTTTACCGCGAAAATTTAAAGATAAAAATTTCCAACTCAAAAACTTGTTTTACGACAAGGAAAAGGAGAAAATACGTGATCAGTTTCGAAATATGATCAGAGTGTTACAGTGCAGGTGTTCCCACTATCATCCCAGCAGCGCTGGATTAATAATTGACATTTACGAATAAATTAAAGGAATTATGCGGGCTTAAACTAGTACAGTTGAGCGGTATTAGAGAGGCCTTTAATGCGATATATCTGCGCGCAAGTGCCGATCTCACAGACCTCAGCTCTAGCAGCACACGCTGAGCTATTAACTTTGGAAAATTCTCATAGGCTTACACCGCCTTTATCCGGCACTTTCGGCTTTTATGTGCGCACACTCACCCGACTATAGCTCCAAAGAAAAACTATATTTCTTTTCTCTTCGAAAGTTAATGCAAACATAAACGTCACGCGACGTTTAACGTTTCATTACCTTCATTAGAATCGTTAAAACTTTAAAGTACAAAAAGATTGTATTCACAGCCCGTAAAAATCCATTTAAATAAATTCATTAACTCTTTCAGCCCGCGTCTCACAAACAATCCACAGCCGCATTTAAATTTTTTTCCACCAGCCCCCAATAAAGCCCGCGCTATCAAGGCTGAAATCTGCGCAGCCAATAATCGCCTCGGAATTAAAATGACGAAAATAATCGTAGTCTCCTTAACCCCGCAACCGGCAATTTAAATAATGCAGCCATACAAATGTATATTGGATGCACCGCGCGCAGCCGATGGCAGGCCCCGATAAGCAGCATCTATACCTACTGGCTTCGAGTCCGCCGTGGAAATGAAAAAAAACATCAACTACGACGACGCGTTGCGCCACATGCGCGCCGCGATCAATGAGAATTGTGCATTGCGAGGTGCATAATCGCTCGCTAAAATATATACGTACGGAGCTGCGTGGGTGCGTCGTCGACGTCTCTACTTTCTCCGTGGATCGTTTCCAGAAATTCGATATATACCCGGGGGATTTCAGGCCTGGAAATCGATACGCTTCCTATTTGCCAGTGCTGCGGATAATATGAGGTTTGCGCGGGCTTGTTTTTAAAGGATTGCGTCCTGTTGTCGCCTGTCGTCGGATTGCGCAAGGTATTTCGTGGCTTTCTGATTTATAGTATAGGTTTAAGCGTGCTTTAATAAATGCCGGATGGTTTTATCGATTAGATGGAAAAATGGAAGGTAGTGGATAAGTGATTCCGAAATTTTAATGCTGCATGGTTCGACTTAATGTTTATAAATCACCTATAATTGGCTCCGAGCCTTCCGACTGCTCCTCAAAGTCAGTCGAAATAGCCCGAGAACCGCGCGAACTCCTTAATTAACGAAATTCTCTCTCGCCTCCTCAAATAAACAAAAACATCCCGCATTTTCAAACGCAAATTTATGGCACATTCATTCCCCTGCGCGCGAGCTGTCCAACCGATTCCCGCACGCGCGCATAAACTTACCTCCTAAATAACTTCTTCATCTTCATCCATCCCTCGAAACCCTCGAAATCAAAGCAAACCGAGCCCGAAAAACAAAAAGGCCGCGCGAAGCAAAGGAGCAAAAAAAAGGCCGTGTCGTCGAGCGGCTCGCAACGCCCCGATCGCGCATAATGGCATATAATTTTGCGCGAGCTGTGTTTCTCAGTTCGTTCGCCGCGCGCGACCCGGTATTCAAAGCGGCGCGCGAGTATATAGGGGTAATCTTGGAGCAAATCGTCGAGTTATTAATTTCGGAATCGCTCGTAATTGACGTGTAATTTCTTTTTTTCCCCGATAAACAAATATTACTCCAGCGAGATCGGTGCATTCCAAACGTACTCTCGATTTCATTGTTGTCCATACATACAAAACGAAAATAAATCGCGAATTTCGTTTACGCATAGCTCAGTCGTAAATCTTTCGCAAAGCCCGGAATATAGTTTCAAAAATTCTATCCCCAGCTCTCGCAGAAAGCATCAACAACAGCGGAGACTTAGAGAGCCAAGGCAAAACGAAAAGCTCAGGGACCCTCCTGTAAAACTAGCGTCCGCGCGTCTTTTATCGCGCTCGCCTCGTCGTAAAACGCTTCGAGAAGCCATCCCGGCCTCTCTCTTTATCGACACCTACAGCTCTCGCGTGCGTATACAAACCCGGCTCCAATATTATTCAAATATCTTAATAGCCGGAGAGCTGCTAGGCTAATGCTCATTGCAGGCCGGGAGGCTCGTAAGTACGTCTTTATACGCGCTGCCGCGCGAATAACGTCGCTGAGTGTATAGGCGCGAGGGGGTTGAGCCTTGTACCTGTGTCTTTCTCTCTTTCTCTCTCGCGCTCGTCGTTTTAATTTGTCTTTCTCTGCTGGGTTCTACACGGTGGCTCGTTGTGAGGTCCGAGCAAGCGATCGTGCCGAGGATGTTTCGTTGAGAGGTAGGTAAAAAAGAGGAAGGTGGAAGTGTTGCAGTGACGTTGTGACGTTATTAGAAATGTAGATGGGTGTAGTTTTGGGAATGGTTGTTTATACGTGCTGGTCAGCGAAAGTTTCACGGTTTAAAATAGAAAGTTTCAATAAAGTTCGATAAATTAGGGCTCGAGCGAGTTTAATAAGTTTCTCGCGTAGCGGAACTGTGACAAGCCGTAGACGCGGCGCGTTACCGCGTCTACAATTTTCCGCGATCGTGAAACACTTTAAATCCAACTCGCCTTATAAACAATAATATACGAAATTCGATCAATACATTTTACGACGGCGAAGCTTGTATCGCATTTGTACGGGCATGCAAATATCTACGCGGTAAAAAGCCGTAACAGCTCGGAGCTTCAACCTGCCGGTGCACTTCGCCGCTTATTTCTGCCCCCCTCCCACAGCGAGGCTCTCTTAAATTCAATATCTTTATGTTGAAAAACAATAATGTCGCGCTTGTTAAGAGCGCGATAAGAGAGCGCATAGGCAGCTCCGCGGATTTTCTGCGGATGATCTCACTATGACGACGGTAGGAACGCGGCTGGCTGCGTGAGCATTCTGCGAATGGCTCGGTAGAGAAAATAAGCAGAAGGAAAACACGATTGGAGCGTGCGCCGAGCGAGACTCTCGGCTATGAGATGTAGGAATGGCCTGGCGTTGATTCGAGCGTAAAACTGACGTAATGGAAGTGGTTTTTTTTGTTGAGGTTGTTGTATAGTGATTTTTTGTGTTGTTCTGAACTGCATGTAAGTTTCTGAAGTATGTACAATAACTATCTGGCTTAAAAAATAAAGTTTCGTTCTCTAACTTGTAAACTTCATTCAATATTTACTTGTCTATTAACCTTTATGAATCATTGGGTCGATTCTGATAAAATGTTTGAACATCTATACTTAGAAAGTGTCTTTGCAAACTACACATATTCCAACTTGAGCAGTTCCCAGTACAAAGCATTACACCTAGTTCTTCGCGAATTTAAGAGAAACATTTTTCACACTGACATCACAATGTACATTTCTCCAAACCCGATCGCTCGAGATCAAACAATTCGTCATGAAAAAAATCCAATCCGCAAGCTCTCGAAACGTGCCTCGACCCATAAACCAACCATTCTCCAAGCGACACTCTATACATGAAAAACTCGCCCCAGACTCAACAGCAAGAAGAAATAAAAGAAAGCAGCGCACGAGCGAGCTTAAAACACATTCCAAACTCCCTGGCAGTGCACACATGTGCGCTCGGGGGTGGCGTTTATACCAGCGAGGCTCATTAATGCAGGTGCAGGCACTACGCTCGAGCGACAGGCAGCCAGCATGTGTG
>JAPYZA010008657.1:0-11244 GCA_030522685.1 Eupelmus azureus | reverse complement strand
AACGAACCCTTTAGATTCATTATGCAGTTAATAATTTTAACAAAAACTTGGAAAAACAGTAAAGATCACATGCCGTACCGCTCCGACATCCCGTTAAGATACTTATTTTACGAAATGAAAAATAAGAAATTTAGTTGCAGGAATAAAAACTGCGCTCTACATAAAAAATATAATAGTAATTCATAACTTTTTAGAGCTTTTATTATATACCGATACCTTTTAATCGATACAGCATAGATAAAGCTATTAATACGGAATTAATTTATTCATAACTTCTAATGAAATAACTTCAATCATGCAAATACTCGAATGAAATGCGTTAATTATAAAAATCGACTAATATATTAGAACTAAACACTTTTTCCGAAACAAATAGACTATTAGGCGAACCATTATAACGGTGCTTAGAAGTGACTTTGTTATAACGAAGTCATAAGTGGCAAATGAAGACAAGCTTTCTAATTCATTTTGAGGAAATCGTTCGAAATATTTAAAAGTGTAATAAAGTTAATACTTTTAATTCTTTGGATTTAAAATAAAAATAATTTTAATTTATTTCATTAGTACTAATATTTTATGGTTCAGCATTTTATAATTTAAATATTTTCCCAATGCATAAATAAATGTATTGAACTAAGTCATTATCTATTTTAATTAAGTCATTAATATTTTAATGTAAAAAAATATTCATACGTGTAAAAATTGTAAACCATAAACTGTAACCGTAACCATTTTTAAATTCAAAAGATACTTATTGCATTATTTAATGAGCTGAGACCCCTACTTACCACCATAAGATATAACAAATAAATCCATCAAACTTGTAAAATTAATAATAATAATAATTACTCCAAAAACATTAATTACCGTGAATAACTTTATATTTAGCCACCGACTAGTTATGTGGCTTGGAACACCTCGCGCCATATTTCTACGTTTTTAATGAATTTTTCATACTTACTATTACTTAATGAGTTAAGCCCCCTATAAAGTTAATATTATAGATTAGTTGTGAAACCGATAATTACATAACAAAACAGAGGTGCACGTGTCTTATATGCCTATAAAATCTATATTGTTTGCAACGCTTTAATCTAAGCTGTTGATGTATTGTCAAACCTCACATGCTCTTTTAGAATCAGATTTATAAACTCATCACATTTGACACATTCCGCATAAATACTAGTCTATTTCTTTATCGATATTTCGTACATTTTCATCAAATTCTTATTCTGCTATTTAGTAAAAAATCTAGTTAGTAAAAATTTAGTAATTAACATATCAGAAAATTTTGGCAGTAACAAATTTTCATTCCGAAGTTCGATAAATTTCAAAGATTCGTTTTTAACTAATTTGTTTTATCAATTATTTGGTCTCAAGTTTTTATTATCCCTACTCCCTACTTTTTTTGTATCCGAAACAGTACAAATCTACCAGAATTACGTATTAATCTTAATTTCAAGGTACGTGGTTGTTTATGAAAATATCTTATTATTTCTATCATTACACGACACATCAAATACTATCAAAAGTTAAATTATTTGTTGCTTAGGTACCCTATGCGAGTTTTAACATAAATATCAAATCTTAATATTTAAAAAATCAATAAAGTTATATAAAACTTTTTAGCCACTCGGTTTAATAATTTAAATCAAGTCAATAAAAGGTAGTTCTATACAGATATATAGTATACTTAAAAAAATAAATATTTGCTTATCAGTTTTTAGTATAATGCTAGCGGAAGTATACCTGCAATAAAAATTCTCCAGAATAGAGAAAGAAATTTTTTCAAAAATATTGAGACGCCGCTTAGCCCATATTTTCTCTTAGAAAATTCAGGGCAACTTACCGATGGTATTTTGGTAGTAGAATTTACAAGCGCGCAGGCTCCATAAATCAAAGTTTTCACTTAAGATTGTAAACAACCCCGCGCGAAGAGTAACAACACTCAGGGAGGTAGAGCTTAGCCGCTCGAACTGTTTATGGCCTGCCGATATATATACGGCAAAGCGTCAGCCAAAGGCCGACCGCGCGGACCTTTGGGATACCACCAGCAAGCGCTTTCCCAGAGTTTTTATGACTACTGACAATAAGTGAGGGATGGCGCGCGAGAATCCAAGGGAAAAACGAAAAGAAGGGAAAAGAAGGTCTAGATTTATCCCTTGAAGCGTTGTCAGGTCTGGTTTCTTTGCTACTGCAGGCAGGATTTAATAAATAACAAACTTTATCTAATACTTTAGCAACAACTTATTTTACATTTTTTAAGAACTGTCATAGATTGAAAACTAAAGCTTGAAGTTAAAGGTATATTGCTTGTCGAAAACTTTTAATACAATGATTCTTTTATACTTTTTACGATACGATTTATGACTTAAGAAAAACAAGCGCTGGCCAGTTTGTCCTTTGCATGAAGAAAAAATTTTTTTCCAGATGTGAAAGCAAACCCATACAAGACCTTTATCCTACCTTTAGTCGAATCGTTTTAGTCAAATTGGTATGCCACACATACCACACTTATAAATAAAAGTTTTTCTTATAATTGTTGTCTCGGGGTGTCACCAAATAATTTTTCTAAAAATTTTAAAAATTAAAAATTTTTTTTCGAGCGTAGGCTTTTATTTCCAAGGGCAAAATAAACTTTGTTCACGTGTTGCATATAGGCCTATATTTACTTATTTTAAATTTATTAAAAATGTAACCAATTAGTTTTCGATACAATTGTATTCAATACGTGGAAGATAAAATGATTAAAAGTAATTTGAGGGTAAAATCACTTTCTTGTACTCGTATCAAAATGTACTAATTTATAACTGAGTGTGTTAAACTCGATTTATCGTTTATGTTTTTAATGTGTTGAATGAATATTTTATAAATTTATCTAAAATATAATGCACTTTACCTATAATGGAACACCATTGTCATACAAGACATCACCTTGGCTGTATCTCGAATTTTTCAATGTCATTATCACAGTCTCATAAAAAAACTGACATATATAATTCTACCTTAGTCGCTAATATCCTCTGGGGGATGCGACTTAAAATAATAAATGAAAAAAAAAAGAAAAAAAAATTCTACCTTACTACCTCGTTTCACTTGGGCTATAAACTTTATATTTCAAAAATTAGTTATAATTGGAAGGCTTAATTAAATCAATTAAATTTTCATTAATACTATCAAATATTATTTGGTTCAACAAATTTTTAATTGTATCGACTAAACTGTTATCAATGTCACTAAATTATTCTTCTGAGTGTTCGCCATAAATTTCATTTTATAAATTTTTATTTGAGTATGTATGGATGTATAACAAGAGGTATTCAGCTTCTGTTCAATCCAGCTTCTGATCTATTAGTAAGCGAGGTTCGCTTGATGATTTTTCTTTTAATCTTTTAATAATAAAAAAATTCATTGTATAAATTCTTTGTTTTCCCCAATTATAATCAAGCTTTTTAAGCAGAGTTTTTAATTTATAAAAGTACAGTTTCAATAAGAATAAAATTAAATGCCTTGAAAATTCGATGATAAAAATATTCGTACTAGGCATGTCGATGGCCATCTGGAATCACCCACTCTGCGGCTACTTCTACTTCGATCCTTCGGCCACCGACGAAAACGGAAAGAAAGTCCCCAAAAGCACGAAGGACAGTTTCGCGTGCCTGATACGCTCGGTCGAGCTGGACGACTTCTTGGCGCTATTTTACGACAACCTAAACTTCAAATTCGACTCGAGGTACTGCATCGACAGAGTCTCATTGGTGAAAGTCAAGCCCGTAGGTCGGGGCAAATACGAGAGCCAGGACGCAGGTGACCTCGTGGTGGACAAGAGGGTCCTGCAAGCAATCAACCCGGTCGAGCTGGAAGAAACAAAACTCGACTGCACGAAGAAAGCACCGAAGGGCGCTCCCCTCGCGAAGCCAGCCCAGCCCGACGAGGAACTATTCCAAGAGATCCCGCTGAAAATCGAGATCACCAACACCTCGGTGGAGAAGAGATTCGCGGCCGATCCTCTGGTGGGCCAGAAGCTCGAGGACGAGCGCTTCACGTACGACGACGTCAAGGCCAACGTGCCGCCGACTTTTGTGCCGATGCCGGAGAACGCGGAGGTGATGGTCCTGCACGGCTGGACCCACGAGAGGAGCGACGTTTACAAGGTCAGGGGACCACAGAGTGTGGCCAACTGCGTGGCTGCGCACGCCATGAGGAGGGTACATCCGGTGAGGACCTGGCTGAGAAAGACGCTGGACGATGTGCTGGCTCTGGGCGATTTTGTCTACGCGGACGTCAAGTCCGACAAGCCTAGTATTAAGAACATGACTGCTTCGGATATGGACGACGCGCGGATCAAGGTTCATCTGATTGTTATACTTTTCAATTATGATAGTGTCTGAAAATGTTAAATGTTTTTATTTTCCAAAGATCGAGGGACAAAGGTTCATTGTCTTCGCGGACATTCTGACGGTAGTGGGCACGGTGACATCGAAGAATCCAGTGGTGCTGAGCTTGAAGCAAGGTCTGGAAGAGTTTTTCATCAACAACGTCGACGGAGTGCTGGAGTGCGCATCGATGCCCGTCGCGATTTGGAAAGAGGAGGACTACTTCTACATGTTCGACTCTCGAGCTTGCGACATAAACGGCATGCACGAGCCTGACAAGTCTCAAGAAAAGGGAAAAGACAAAGGTAAAAGTGTCCTAAAAATGAAGACTTCCAATAAGCGAATAAAAACTGACCTATTCGTCATTAAAAAGGTAAGAAAGACGGTAATGCGCCTGCAGAGCGCAAAGTCGTGCGCAAGTGCTGCGTGATGCGTTTTCGCAGCCTAGCGGCTCTAATGGGCCACTACCTCAAGAACCTCGATCCCACCAAGTCGAACGAGCGCTTCGCCTTGCGCCGCATCAACGTTCTGGACGATGTGCCGGGACTGAGATACTGGCACTCGTTTAAGCCGGCGGCTAAGGGAAAAAGCTGGATCCTTAAAGGGACCATGAACAGTGACGCCGAAATCTTCGAGGATCACAGCCGTGGAGTCCAAGGACTGGCTATACCCGTGGTGGCGCTCGTTTCTGCCGCGGTTACGATGCCGCAAGATTGGGCTAGAGAAGACGTAGACGAGGTCGTGCGCGAGGGTGATTCTTACTTCCATTGGTGCATACCGCTGATTGATGATGTAAGTATGCTTCTGTTTTGATGCGAGTCGAGCTTTGCGAAAACATTATTAGATTATTGCAGCATCACTGGCCAAAAAATGTACTCTAATCAAATAAATGGTTATTGAACTGGTACTATATTATCGATCGTTTAGCGTTGGTTTTGTGTAAAAAATAAAACGTTAAATAAATTTAATATTAAAAACTAACAATCCGAGAAAATTGAAAACATCTCCACAAGTAATTTTTGATAATAATTGAATAATACAAAATTTTTTATTTTCAAAAACTGTATTATTTCCAAACATGGTAACAGTAAAAATATTTACGTTACTATTATTCTAATAAATATTTAACATTGTTCGAAAAATACATTAATATACTTTCGAAATTTGAAATTATATACATTCTAAATTTAATGATAAAAAAATAGTACGCGTACCTCGATCCATTTTTTTTTATTTTATATCCATTAATAATCGAATAATTATGCTTATAATATAAAAAAATATATTGGAAAATGAATCGATTAAAATAAGCACACATTTTTTATCAAAAAGTAGTGCTGAATGTGGCTTTTCAATGAAAGCTCGCGGGAAAATTGTCATATAGCGAGAAATTTACTTCTTCAGAGCTTTCGATTATTTAATCAAATATTGGCACTAATTTTAACAATAATACAAATTACCATTCGAAAAATACACTAAAATATTTTCAATTTAAGTTTTGTTTAAGCCAGTGCTACGTGTAATATTTTTTTAATGAAAATTTCAGAAAATTTATATTAGTTAGAATAAAACTGTAGCGCACTGGTTTGCAATGTTCTTGAATTGTAGTAGTTCTGGTAATAAGTTTGTAGTGTAATAACTTTAATTTAACTTTTTATTTAAAACTAGTGCTAAATAATTGATTGAATGTTTTATAAATGTTGAAAGTAAATGATCTTACAGAAAACGAGCTTTATTTTAATCTTATTTATCGTGGCACTGGTTCAAAACAAATGTTCGTGGACGCGTAATTAAAAAATCTTTCTAAATATACCAGATAGATTATTAAAAAGTAATGTCAATCTAAAGTAAATTTTTATCATATTTTAGTTAATTTCCAAGTTAGGGGTTGATAACTTCAACCTAGTTTTTTGCATGTTCCCGCGTCCTTACAAGATCAATTTCTTCTGGAATCGTTTTGTTTTAATCTTGACTTTTCAATGATATATTCAATAGGACGTTATCAGACGTTTTTACTATGACTTTTAAATTTAATGATAAAGTTTTCTATTACTATTGTTATTCTCAAAATTGATTTAATTATATATCGCTTGAGCACTTGAGTTAAACTGTATATGAACCTTTTTAGGGTGAAGCGCATTCCGACGATGACAAAGTTTTAGTTTTAAAGAATTTAAAGAAATCCGTGTACTTTAAAAAGTGCAAAGCTTCGATCGAACGGAAAGAATCGTGCGTCGTCGGCGATTTGAAAGCCGAGCCTGGCGGCGATCTTCCCAATCTGGAAGAAGGAGTGCGTAAATTCTTTGAAACTTACCAATTCGGCATCATAGAAGCGAACAAAAAATACTTTGCCATATGGAGATTTGAAGAAGAGCTCAAAGATAAGACCAAAGTAATGGGATACTACTTGTACAATGAGCATCCAAACGATAAATTTTCACACGCTGCTGAGCCCGAAGTCGAGGCTAACAACAGCGTCAACACGAACGCTTGCGTCTTAAGGTTCCTAGACCCCAGCGAAATAGTGGAGCTTCTGAAAGATCAACTGTCGACCGACGAGGAGACTGACAATTCGGATTTTTTTATTCACGAAATTAAAATGAGCTGCATAAGCCAGCCGATGTCGGACGAGGAGATCGAGAAAGACATGCTGACGCCAGAGATGCCCGATCTGCACGCTTACACGGCGATCGGCGATAGCGGCGCTTTTCTGGCCGGCAGCTTCAACCAGATGAACGAGGTGTTGTTCAGAACGGACACGAGGGACAGACAGCAGGCGGCAAATGCGCTGGCCACCCTCGCCATGACGAAGATATACGATCCGCATCTCTGGACCCAGGAGGTGCTGGACGATATTTTGAAGCTGGGCGATAAACTGAGCGAGGAGAACGCGAATAACCTCCTGGAGCCGGATGATGAAGATCCGGATAACGCCAGGCTCTACCTCAATCCGTTAGAAATTAATCGAGAATTTTTCATCGGCGTTAATCAGATTGTTGTTGAGGTCGAGGATGAAACCACTTCGGGCAAGATCAGTGATTTGGCTAAGATTCTTGAAGACTTTTTCTTTACTAATAAGATGGGCGTATTTAGAGTGGATCATGTATGTTGCTTACTTAAATTGCTGCTTTTTTTGTTTTTCTATTTAGTTGTATTTTTGTTTTTATTCTATTTGTTTAATTTTATACTTTTATTCATTATTGCATTGTTTTCGTGTGCTAAACCTTTAGTGTAATTATCACTTTTACTTTTAATATTTTCGTTATTATAATCATTTTTATAATTTATGTTTTCTTATGAATTAATTAAATTATTAAAATTTCAAAAATTCTAAAAATTATTAACCAGTGGTCAATACTTTTTAATATTCTTTATTGTGACAGCTGGCATATTAAATATTGTGGCATATATTTATCTAAATAATTTAAAAAAATCTACAATATTATGGCATATATTTATCTAAATAATTTTAAAAAATCTACAATATTATACTAAAAAAGTATTATGCGTATACAACACAAAATTCTAGATAATGTTACCGATTTGGAAAGAAGACACTGTATATTTTACAATGGATCCGAGAGGTCGCGACGGTGGGAATGCTACGGTCTACTGGTTCATGGATGAACAGTCGTTATCTGAATTTCTGGCTGGATGCGTCGAGACAACAGATGGTGATTTTATTATCGACGGCGCGATGGTAGAAAATACCTATACCGAAAGTGAAAAGCCCGAGGAAGAGTTTATTACAGAAGATCATTGGTATAACTTTGTTAAAATTGATGAAGGAGTTTGGAAAATCGAAGCTAAGCTTCCTTTGACCGACGAGTCGTTCGAAGAAGAAAATCGGGGAAAGCAAAGCGCTGCTGTTTGTGTGATGGCTATAGTATTTTCAAAGGTATAAACAAGAAATTCCAAATTAAAGTTTGCAAAATTTTCAAAAAAAAAAAAAAAAAAAAATATTACATGAGAAAATTATTTAGGTTTATCGACCTCGTCACTGGTCTGACGAAATCGTCGACGAAGTCGCCATAACAGGAGAAAAGCTGCATTCGCGCAATGCGGAGCGTGTCGGCAAAAACAGGCGTTTTCACGCCAAAGAATTGATCAGCGAATTTTTCCTTGCTAACAGACGGATAGATTTGATTATTCAAGATTGCGTCGAGTCTGGAATGCTTGGCAGTCGAAAAGCAAACATTCAAAATATTGCTAGTGGAGTCAGCAACTTTTTCAAGAAAAAACAATCTGGCTGCGTGATGATAACGGAATCTATAAATCTGGCAATTTGGAAACACCAAGATTTCTTTTATTGTTTTGAGCCTGGCGTTGCTTTGACGCGTTTTGAGAATGTTTCCTTGCTAGCTGATCACCTGCTGGCTTATGGAGAGGATGACGATGATTTTGAAATAACAGGCATAGATATCGTCGATTGGAATAAGCTGCCACCCTGGAAATTCGACCCTAGTCCGGCAGTGAGACCATCAAACCTTCCAGCGCTCAACGCTTATTATAGATTACCAGGTGAAAGAATAACTACTTTTACAGATAAACGTGGTATACTCTGCGAATTTATTATATTACACTTGATATTTTCAAATAAAACGTTTTGTAGAATGTTATTGGGCTCAAATTTAATCAATATACCTAATTATTTAGCTTGCTATCTTTGTTCTAAGCACTTTGTTTAAAACACTGCGTCCTGTATATTTCATACTCCTTTGACGGCAAAATATAAAACTTTTTAATGACTAAAATTTACCGTAGAATCACTATTTTTTATTATATATATATTTTATTATTGATAAAATAAATTTAACAATATTTCATATTTATTTTTTCTCATGAAAAAATAATAAAGTTGAATGAACAAATAAAATGTTGTTTTTTAGGAAAAGCTCGAGCTATTTTACGAGGCTTTACTCATCAGGCTGCAGAAATATTTGGCGAGGGCATCGCGGGTCGGCAAACGGCTGCCAATTGCATAATTTCTCTAGCAATGGCAGTAATTAAGAATCCCATAACGTGGACGAGAAAAACGCTCGATGAGATCTTGACAATTGGTACTAATTTACATCGCGAGAGTATGAAGTGTGTCACGAAGACTTGTACGCTCAAGCCGAAAGACATAGTCAGAATTTTTCATATCGGGATCAACGTTTTAGCGGTTGACGTTCAAACTACGGTTACTGGTAAATTTTTCTAATTAAAATTAGTTGAAATATATTTTCTGTATTGGATTTACAATTTGTATTTGTACATTTTATTGAAATTTCAGTAATCGAATCTTTACAATAAAGATTTTTTAATTTTTAAACGAAAAATACATTTTAAAATATGATTAAAACAAATTATAGGTATAGTAGCTCCGGCTCCACCGGAACCAGAAGTGAAAGGTAAGAAAGGAAAAAAAGCTGCAAAAAAGAAAGATAAAAAGAAGAAAGGGGCATCGACACGCGAACGTCCACCACCACCCCCACCTATATTATTGAAAGATGGATTACATAAATTTTTCGAAAATAATAATGCGGGAATAGTTTTTACTGGTCGGTATATGGTAGCGATCTGGAAAGACAGTGGCGTATATTTTATGTACGACCCGAGATCAAGAAATAGTGAAGGTTTCAAACATGATAATACGAAAATAATTCATTGGTAAATTAAAGTTTGATAACACGTTATTCTTTATCGAAGGTATGAAAGACGATGAAAATATTGACGAGGGAAAATCTTGCGTTGTCTGGTTTGCTTGTAAAGAACCTTTTTTCGATCTACTCGAGGCTAATATAAATGATGACGAGAAGTACGCGAAGTTTGAAATTTGCCGAATTATTATTCGAACGATACCTATCGAGCCATTGCCACCGGCTGCTGCTTATAAAGCAGTCAGTGAATTCACGTAAGCTATTAAAGTTTTTACTTTAGAAATGTATTAAAAAGTACGGTACACAAAACATTTAAAGACTAGAGAAAGACAATTATATGTTTATCAGAATAGTTAGAAAAATCTTTTATAAGAGTTAATGAAAAATTTTTATCAATAAATGATAGCATTAAATCTCATTGAATATTTCACGTTGCCTGTTATATTAAATGTATTCACTTGTACCACAGGCCTCCAGAGAAAGGAACAGACTGCCCAAATCCACCGGTCTTAACAGCAGATCTCCTAAAGCAGCGTAAGGCAAAAAATAAGCTAGACGTCGAACTAGATGTGTTATTTACTCAACTAGACAAAGAACTAAGCATCTTGCTTGGCACGACCCACAACTACCAACCCATCTTCCCGGGCGAAAATCGCGGTTACCAGACTACTGCCATAGCCGCCGTGGCGATAGTCGTCGCGCATCTACACGCGCCTTCAACCTGGACACCCGCCCTCATCGACGCCAGCCTCAAGTTCGGCGACATTCTGCACACGGAGTGCGTGAGACTGGTGCGCCCGGGTGCTCGGAATCTCTCGGTCAGCGAGCTTTTAGACGTTTTCGTCGTCGGTGACGTTAGAGCCAGGATACACGTGCAGAGGAACATCGCGGCCGGTATTTTTCTCGAGTTCGATCTGGCTAACGCGCTTCAGCTCTTCTTCTCGACCAACACGCACGGAATTATGCACACAGCAACGTACGCTATCCCGCTTGTCGCGCACTGGGGCAAGTTCTACTTTCTTGACCCGACCGAGAGAAATAAGTTCAAAAAGGACTCTTTCGAAGGTGCCGCCTGCCTTGTCAAGTGTGAAAATATACCGAAGCTGGCCAAAGTAATTGTTCGAGTTTGCGCGTTTAAGGAACCGACGGTTTATACTCTCAACGCCGTTCACATTTTGGATTTGCACTTTTTTTCACAATGATACGCCAAATATTAAAAAAAAAAG
>JAPYZA010008654.1:0-13364 GCA_030522685.1 Eupelmus azureus | reverse complement strand
TATAAACACTTTCATAAAATTACATCATAATTTATTTGTAATAGATGAATCCAAAGATTGTAAATGTGAAGGGGATTGCAAATGCTGCGACTGCTGCAAGGATGGGAAAAAGAAAGACTGCTGCTGCACTGATAAGGGAAAAGATTGTAAATGTTGCAGTGCTTGCGGAGGTAGATATTTATTTTTTCATAAAATCATTCAATATAAAAATTCTTCAAAGGTCTGAAATTTTCTAATATATTACTTTAGATGAATCCAAATCGTGCAATTGCGATGGAGAGTGCAAATGCTGTGACTGTTGTAAGGATGGAAAAAAGAAAGCCTGTTGTTGCACTGATAAAAATGGCGATTGCAAATGCTGTAACGCTTGTGGAGGTGTGTGTGCATTTTTTTATTCAAAACTTGATAGTATATTTCAAAAATATTTAAAATTTTTGTAATTTAATATATCTCATTATTTTAGACAAATCCAAATCATGCAAGTGCAAAGGGGAGTGCAAATGCTGTTGTTGCTGTCGAAAAGAGGATACGCAAGACTCTTGCTGTTCCGTAAAAGTCGAGAATTCCAAGGGTGCCACGCTTGTAAAATGTTACTGCAAGCCCTCGAAGTCAGATAGTAAGGATTATTCCTGCTGCGTAGTAGTTGAGTTGACTAATTCTGCTGAAAGCTGTAATTGCTGTGAAGCTTGTGGAAGTAAGTAAATTTGTTTGTACGGAATAGTTTTATAAATATCACCGCCGTATTTTAATAAAAATAAAATAAATATGATTAATTCAAACTAATGATTTCAACAATTGTTTTTTGTAGATTCGTCTAAGGTCTGTCAATGCGGGGATGGCTGCAAATGTTGCGGAGATTGCTTTGGTGAATCAAAATCTAAAGACGAAAAATCAACCTGTGCATGTTAGATGCTGGAAAAGTATTCTAGAAGTAACACCACTTGATAAAATATAAAAAAAGTATTATAAAAGTGCATTAAGTTAAAATGTTGTCAAACTTGATAAGCTGCTATTGTTGACATGATATTATTATTTGTTATTATTTTATGTATATCAGGAATAGGGGAAGGATTTTACAATAAATACTATTTGCATAAAATATATTAAAACTTAACTTTTTATTTATAAAATTATATTTTAAACCATGTTAAAGCTCAAATAACATAATTTAATAAAATTGTAACTAAAACTTTTATATAAAAATAACGGAAATTGTATAAAGAGTGAATTAAAATTTCACCTGCAATGAAATTCTGATATCCATTAATATTCCTGAATCAAATTAATCTACCGAAAAGAGGTGGAGAATTACATCTATAACATTCCATTAACTATCAAAACAAAAATCACGTTTGTCCACTGAAAATGTACTTATTTATTGATTTCGGAGATTTTAAAAACGATATTTTAATTGATTTTCTGTCGGAACACCGTCCAAAAAATATTACTGTCACCTTTTAAAAATGTGTAAGTCTGCGTTACTTAGAGTCCTGACTTGTTTTAAGGACGATGAGGCGATTGAAGCAACTATGCAAAACTGGCTGTGGACACGGGAAATATTTCAGGAAAATTCAGTAGAAAAATAATACATATAAACATGATAATTTTCTTTTCCATAAATAAATTAAAGAATAAACTCCCGTTTACAGATCCAATTCATCCTCTTAAAATTCAAGATCTGTTTAGTACATTTCACCGAGGAGGAAAATATCTTCGTCCACAAAAGCCGCGCGTCTAAGCACCGAGGAAAAGGAAGGAAAAGTGGGCGCCGCCGCGGCGTAAAGCCATCACGTGAATTTTCGTCTGTCCAAAAAAGTGAAATCAAACACAACGCTAAGAAATCACAAGAGAACCATGAAACACGCGCGGACCGCGACAATAGCTCGGTCGAGGTAGAAAAAAAAAGGAAACGGTCTTACGAGTCTTTTTGCCCGCGACAAAACATAAGTCGCTCTAAATTCAACGCTCCTGTTGCTTCATCGGCCTTGCTCCTTTCGGAAGGAGCTTTCCACGTCTAATACGTCGTATATCTATATACGCAAAGTGCGTTTTGTTCGTTTCTTTATCTACTCTGATGCGCTTAATTAATTTAGTGTAATGTCTTGTGTGTGATTATGGTGTAAGATTGGATTACAATGAGAAAGATTTTAATGAGCGTGAAAGTTTTCAGGTGGCGCGAGGTAGTTTTATGCATTGGTTTTGAATGATGTAGAGTGAATCTTGTATGCATGGACGCTAATGAGAGAAAATTTGCTTCGAGCAATATTGTGATATACATTGTGATGTGGATTTATTTGAAAGTATTGCAATAGCGGGGACATTGTAAGAAAATTTTTGTGAATTGCTTTATGAACTCACATACAAAAATTTACCATTGCCGAAATATCGTAAATACATTGGGCATCGATCGTATATCGCACATATGTCGCACGTATGTATCATAACTTGAAAATTCAAACATATGTATAAAAAATATATATGCCACTTGGCGATATATTGGCGAAATATTAAATTACATTGGGCTTATAAGGAAATAGTTTCCCGATGCATCTCCCAATGTATTTCTGATATTTCGGCGATGGTAAATTTTTTAAGCGGGAAATTACATACGGCCTTCTGTTCATAAATTGTAGAAAATAAAATAAAAAATTTTTGATATAATTATTTTTAGGATCTCCTAGGAGATGGTTATTAATAATAATTTGAAGTAATTACTTCACGTGTGCATGTGTAAATCGAAATGAAAAAATTGATTGATGCAATTAAGTTCAAAATCATTTAAGTTCTTGAGAAGATCCTCTAGGTTAAACTGTTGAAGTAGAAATATTTCAAGAAAAAAATTATCAAGCTAAAAATTGACTAAAATCATTTCACGAAATACGTGCATTTACTAGAGTAAGTATAGAGTATGACTAGTAATAATACATCCGTCTATTTTTCTAAACTTGTCTCTTCTTATTGTACTCTCTACTTACTTCTTATTTAAGTTTTAGAAATCTTTTAATCAATTTTTTTTATCACTGGATAAATGTTTTTATTGATTTTATTATTAAAGTTATTTTTATAACTTTTCTCATAGTACAAGAAAATAGTATGTTAGTAATAATTAAAAACTTAAATTATATTATTTTAATAAATTAAATTGAGTTTTTGTGGAAACAAACTTGAAAATTTCGAATTTTATAATTTGTCTAATAATTAATATTTTTTTAATTAAAATTATAATTTAATATAGATGTTTTGTAGTTATACTTAAAACTAAACTATTTCCGGTCAACAAAATCAATGTAGTACAACAATGTAATACGTAATCAATTGAATACAATTCAAGGATCATTCATTTTTAATTGTGTGAAAAAATCTGTGCCAATTCTAGAACTTATATTTAATGGCGATACATTATTTATTATTTTTAAGGTACATATTTTTTATTTCGTTAACTAATATACTTAATAATGGTTTTGAATAAATAGATTGAACTGTATTTTACAAATTATTTTTTTTCAGAACTTTATGCATTTATGTGGAACAATTTAAACATTTTAACTTATAAAAAAGATGAAAAAAGCTTTAAATTAAGTTTTTTTTCATACTTATATTTTAATTTTAAGAATTTGAATATTTTACTAATTTAATTTATCGTGTAATCCAAATCTGTTAATGTAATATCTTAAAATAAATATTGGGATTTATTAAAACGCACAACGATATTTAATCATAGTTCAGGAAATAAATTTTTCAAAGCCACAGAAAAATCCAAATACTACAAAAGCCGGGCTTTTTAATAAATTTCTTTTCATCGCAACTTTACATCAGTTACAACAAAAAAATAAAAATCAAAACCTCATCAATCTCATCTCTCAAAATTCCTCCAACCAACAATCCCTCCAAAACCTTCCAAACACCCCTCAAAAATCCTTAATCAAAAAACCACCTTCGAAATCGCCAAAAATCCCCATCAAATCCCAAAACCGATCTCTATACAGCCTCGATCTCACCGCAGCGCGATTTTGGGCCTCGCGCATCCACAAAAAACGCAGCAGCCCTGACAGCCTTTTCTTTTTTGCCGCTGTACAGCTAGCTCGCGCTCGGAGAGTGGGAGAACAAACCGGCGGCGCTGCCGGATCGATAAATTGTCGGGCCGCCGGCCGAGTTGTCGAGTCAGCCCAGAGCCAGCAAGATGCCTGGACCAGACTGCGACAAGTGCAAGGGTGAGTCAGAGGGATCAATTGGGTCGGGTTTGGGAGTTGGTGATGTGGATCGATTGGGTTTGATTGGGTTCGATTGGCGTTTTTGGGATGTGGGATGGAGATTGTGGATTGTGAGTGTGAATAAGGGGAGGTGTGTGGGACGGATAGAGACAGGTGTGCGGTGAGAGTGGATTTGGTTTTGGGTTTTGGGTTTTGGAGTGATTGGATTGGCTGGAAGTAGTTGGTTGGATAAGGATTGTGTGCCTGTTATGCCGATATATATGGATTGGGATATTATATTGTTTATAAATGTGTGTTCATTTATTATACTTGTCGGTGGTAACTTTTGATTGAATTAATCCGTAAATTAACATTCTGCAAAATCCAAGTTTTAATTGTTTTACCACACTTTTTATATTGTATAATGAATGATGAATGATTTTCGATTGTCTAATATTGTGTCATTGTCAATTCTATCCTTTGGCCCTCTTTAGTACGTTTGATACCGTAATATAGTAAAGTGCAAAATGAGAAATGTAAGTACGACTTGATTGTTGCCTATTGCGTCTCTGGAATTTGCCGGATCGATTCGCCAGCGGAGTCACGTGTACACAGAAATATACTTTCAACATAAAAAAATTAAGGCTTCAAGGCTAATAGAATCATTGCAGTAAAATTTGTTAACTTTTATTGTTTCTGAATGAGTTTAAACTCGTGATGTACAAAAAGCCGGAGAAGAATCTCGAGAAATTCGTTCATGCTGCATGATAAGTTTAAGATAAACAAGGTGCGCTGTGTCAATGAAGATTTCTTTTATTGACGATGATACGGAGTCATTTTTACTCTATCGTATTTTTTTTTTATTTATTAAGGCGGTATTAAAGTGAGATTGTTGGCTATCGGAAACAAATGTGTTTTTATGGTCTCTAATTTGACAAAACAATTAATTGATGAACCACTGAACTGAAATAAAGATTATTATTGAGAATATTAAAAAATGTTGATATAAAGTACTCATTGAATAAAAGTAATGAAAGAAACTGCTTAAAAATTTACCAGAAAAAATTATTCGTTGCATTGATATAGACGCTTCTTTGAAAAGGGAATTAAAATACAATTAAAATCCAAAACTATGTCCGCATTGTTCGCATACCTTCAGTTTCATTATTCTCTTCGCTCTTATAATTGAATTCTCCGCATTTTCCTTTCATAGAAATGAATTAATATTACTGCATTGGAAGATATTAGACCTATTCCATAAAGTGTCTGTACTATTCAGTATTACTTTTAGAATGAACAATCAAATTAAAATAGAGAAAAAGGAAAAATGACGATAAATTATATAAAAGTATAGATTATTATTACTGGTTTTGGTAAAACTTAAAACTATTGAAGATTTTAACGAAAAAGAAAATTATTTAGCAAAAGTTAAAGCACCTTCGAATTTATTTTGCAAATGATAAACCTAATTAAAAATCTTTTTTTAAAAATTAAATCTTCCTAATGATCTGTATCTACTAAAATTTTTCCAGCAGAATCGAATTTCACCAGAAATAATAACAATCCATACCTTCGAATACCACTTCTCTTTCATCTTCTCTCCTCCTGCACTCTATTCTATATCAAAACAAACCCGAAAACTCGTCTCCCTAACTCCTCGCAGCGCTCGAGATCCTCTTAAACTGGCTATCTTAAAACTACATAAACTCCACAACCTCGTCACTTATTCTGCATAACGCATACATATGTGTATAGAATATCCCTATATACCTACCGAGAAAAGAACGCGCGCGAGTAAAAGGCAATAATCGCTCGAGGAATGCAATATAACCCGCGTGGCCACAGGGTATAAGAAGCTGCATATCGTGGGAATTTCCGTGGAACTCGCGCGGCGGGTCTATACGAACACACCTTCATTACCGGAAAGTCGTCCTCGCAATTTTCTATACACCTTTTTCCAATCTCTCGACACTCTCGCAGAGCGACGTTGTCCTTTTGCATCAGGAAGCGCTGACGGTAATATTTATTATTAGCCGTGTCCAAAGCTGAAATTGCACGCTGTTAGTTTGTCTAACGGTCCTGTCTCTACGCGACCGCGCGTACTTTGTATATATATATTTTTATGATTTACTGCACTTTCTTTCTTAATTGATTTAATACACGAGGGAAGTGCCGGGAGGATCCGTAATTGCAGAGCGCTCAAGGAAATTGGCAGTAGCTGGAAAACAGTATTAGAGGTGTGTTCGTAACGGTCGGTGTGTTTTTGCGTGCAGTGTGTCTAAGTTTGAGAGGGGCTTTTTTGTATGGTAATGAATATGGTTTGGTAAGGTAAATATAAGATCGGCTCGAGTCCCTGAAAGTATGTAAGCGGTTAATGATTGTGTGTTGTTAGATTAATTGACAGCGGCTCGATTGGGTGGAATTAAAGACTTCCTTGCCGGCTGAGAGCGATGAGAGTGGTTTTAAATTGTTTTAACGGTTTAACGTTCGGGAATGATAATAATTATTTGAAAATTGTAATGATGGTAATCAGGGAAGTGTTTCGATATTAACATTTTTTATTCTTTTTATTGCAGACAAATGCCAGAACTGCAGCTGCGGTGACAACTGCAAGTGCACCGATGGACAGTGCGGAGGTAAATGCGATTTATTATTGGTCTAATGATTATGGATTTAAAGGCTCGACTAATTATTGAAAAGTAGTAATTGCACGGCATTTTCTTTTGTAAATTTTAAATCGACAGTCCTTACAAAAGGTCTCTGAACGAAGGAAATATTTCTTAAAATGTTTCTGAAATCCTCATTGGATAAGACATAGAAATTATTTAATAAGGTACTAAAAATTTTATGAACTTCCGTTTATAGATATTTATAAATTATTCTATATAAACGTATTTTTTCTTATTCGGATTCGGCAATTAAAAACAAGATTATAGCAGTTGTAAAAATCCGAATGACTTCACAATTGCAAAGGCAATAATAATTGTAAAAAACAATCGTGACGCGCTTTTCAATCTTTTATATCTTCACAGACAATTGTCAAATAACTAAAAGAAAAAAATATTTAATAATTATCAAAAACCTACAAACCGCAAAACTAACAAAAATTTTCATGCAAAATGTTAATTTCAAAATATTCTATAAGACATTTCCATCTCACAGAATATATAAACTATTTCAAAATTTCGAAAACTTTATACAACTTCCAACTCATCGAGAAAAATTCCAAACATTACACGATCAAACGCTGTAAAATTTTTACCCCACTGTACACAACCACAGCAACCAACCTCGCCCATCGCCGAGAATAGCGCGCGAGATCGACTTTTCTTTTGTCCCGTGGTCAACGGCCGCGCGATGCCCGCGCGCTTATACACCACCGTCCTTATTGCCGCTAACTCGACTTCGCCGTACATGCAGTCATACTCGCCCGAGAGTCGCGTGCCTTTTCCTTTCTCGGCGACAAAAAATTTACTAGCTCGGCTTCGTCGCTCGCGCTGCATGTGATGGGCTGGCCGGAGAAATTTTAACGCAGGGCGGTGCATTGTTGTCGGGTGATTATATGGTTTCTATGCCGCTGGAATGCTACATTGTAAATTTTAGTAATTGCGTTTGTTGCTATTTTTGATTGAGGATAATTAATGATTGGATGAATTTTTTGTTTTCAGATAAGTGCACTTGCAAGAGCTCGGGCGCTCAGTGCAAGTGCAGCCCCTGCAGCTGTAAGTGAAGAAAGTTTAGCGAACTCCCGTCACAGCTTATTGTAATACACCCAGAGATGTAATCACTATAAGGAAATAATTCAGTTTCTTCGAGCTATGTACTCTTTTTCTTGGCGCATTTATCACGTGCATTCCTGTATTTGATCGAAGACCTTTTTGATCGACGCTAAAGTGTTATTTTTCTTTCGTTTTATTTTTGTCTGCATTTCAATTTTAAAAAAAGTCTATATCTGTTTTGAAAATATGTTAAATAAATAAATACATGTTGAATGGAAAGGAGTTTTTATTTTTTCTCACATTTATTGTTTAAGTTTTGAAAATAATGCATATTTTTCAAATATCTTTAGGCTGTCTCAAATCGTGACAGAAAAGTTTCAGATAATGTACCTAGTTGGTCTAAATAGGTATTTTTTCACGATTTTTTTTTATTAAAAAATGATAATTAATGAATTAAAATTAAAATAAAAAATTTGTTCTATTTTTTTAAGTGCAACAGAGTTAATAATGTAAGGCTTATTACATTATTATAAATTTAAACTAATAATTTTATTTTTTTAATATTAATTATCTCAAATAGTTTTTCATAAATTCAATAGAACAAAAATCAAAATTAATTAACTAAAAGCATTAACCTAATGTTTTTAATGGAAGTTAAAATTATCTACGGATTTAAAATCCTATTTATTTAGATAAATAAAATAAATGAAATAAAAAAGAATTATTTTAGAATTTATATTATATTGTATAAAATAGAACCAGTAAAATATGTATTTCTTACTAGATACGAAATACCACATATGCACCGTGTACTCGTAAAGCAATAAAATTTCAAAATTCAAACATTTCCCGCTTCGATCGTTACTGCGCATGCGCACTAGCTCTCGAGCGCTGCGAATTTCAACCGCGTCCGGCGGCATGCATGGCGCCAGGCGCATTCACCCGCGAGTTCGATTGGCAGTAACAGGTAGTTACCGGCAAAATCTGTGAAGTATAAAGAATTTCATTTGTTTCGGGTGTTTGTTCATTAGAAACTCTAAGCCATCATTCCGTGCTTGCAGAAGTGAAGTGTTTAGCTGCATTTGTTTCTTATTAATTTTTAAATAGTGCGATAGTTCTGGGAAATTACCTAGCCGTTGTTCGTTACGAATCGAGAATTTGACATTTTTATGTTTCAAGTTAAGATTTTGTGCTGAGATATGTAGGCGAGTGCAAAGATTATACTTATATTAAAGTTACATATATAAATTGATCGTTTAGAGAGAAACTTTGAAAGTTCTTGAAAAGTATTTACCGGCTTTCACGAGGGAGAGATTCTTGGAATCTCGTACAAAGGACCTGCTTAGGTAAGTTTTTTAACCGTCAAATTCTTGATTTTTTAAAGTGATGAATTAATAAGATTCAATTTTTTTTTTAACCTTGCAACGGTTATGTTTTTTTATATGTACTTATGTATAGTACGTTAGAGATAAAGGACCGTTGACGTATGCATATATGTACTTCTCGCCCGCTAACGTTTCTTGGAAATTCTTTCTATATGCGTTTGAAAACAAAGCCAGTTACACGATAAGTTAAGTTTTATGATGCGCGGTCGTGTGAACATTTTTTCATTGTTCCTTATTTTATTTTGCAACGAATTGTCCTGATTATGAAAAATCGATGAGTTAGGGGTAAATGGCAGGGGTCATAATAAGGAAAAATTACGTACTTACAGTTTTTGCGTCGATACTTTTTTTGTGAATTTGGAAAAAATTCGCTTTATTTTCCAAATTGAAAGGTTTTCTTTATGCTAAATTGTTTTTGTTACTAAATTGACTTTTTTGGCTTTTGATTATATTTAGATTTTCAGTATTAATAGTATGTACTGGTAAGTAAATCGCACTTGCTTTATTATAATTTTGATGAGTGTGTTGTTCAGTTATAAAGGTAATATTATTTACTGTAAAAAATTCTATTTAGCTTTATATTTTATTTTGAATATTTATAAAAGTATATTTTGAAAATTTTCTAGTTATTGACTTAAATTCTTATGTGTTCAATTTTATGATAAATATATCTTATTTTTTATTTTTTAAATGCTTGTTTGATATATGCAAGTTAGTAAAATGTTTAAATTTTGTATGTATTTAAAATTAATAATTACTTTTGTGATTTCCATACTCATTGTCATTTCAAACATGTTATAAATAATATTTTTCTTTAAATTAAATATTTTTTGTCAGATGAAAGATTAAATTTTGTATTACCCAAATTAATTTTGAAATCTTATTTCAAAAAGGCTCTAGCTGAAGTGAAATTTCAAATTTAATTTTAAGAATTGTGTGGATTAAGAGTTCACCGGATATATCTGTCCTTGTCTAATTAGAATTTTATAACTTTATAAGTAATTGTTTTTATGAAAAAAGATTTTAGAACAAGCAAATGATTGTTTTTTTTATGAAAAAATTAAAAATTTCCACTAGATTTTGAGACAACTTTGACCTGCTATTATTAATTCTTTTCTTTAGAAAATATTTAGTTATTTTAGTAGGTCAAAGTTTTCTCAAAATGTAGTGGAAATTTTTAATTTTTTCATAAAACACAATTGTTTGCTTATTCTAAACTCTAACGGGGACAACTCTTCTTTTTTCATAAAAACAATTACTTATCAAGTTATAGTGAAAATTCTAATTAGACAAGGATAGAGATATCCGGTGGACTCTTAATATTTATTTTAAAATACACATTTATTGAGTAAATTATTTTATTTTTGCTCTTACCTTTAGACTATTGCGAGAACTAGTTTTAGTTGACTCGTGACAAAAAGAAAAATTATTTTTAATTCTATCATTAATTCCTTTTCTTTCGCAATCTAATAGTTAAACAATCAAGTGAACTCTTATTTTATAAACTTATATTAACTAAAGTCAAAAGAACGTGTATTAACTTAGAACCTATTGATTTATTTGTTGAATGTATATAAATATTTTGTTAAATTTATTTTCAATTTGCTATTTTTTATTAAGTATTATTGAATACAAATAAAAGTAGATGCTAAGTTATTCAATACGAAATACTTACGAGAAAATCAATAAAACTTTTAATTTATCAGAAAATCAATTTTTTGAATTTTTATGTGTTAATTCAGCTTTTAAATTTTTCCAATCCATTTAATTTCAATTTTGATTTCTAAAATTTTCACAAATTAATAGATAAAACTTCTATTGCTTTACTAAATAAATATCAAAATATAGTAGCAGACCATCCAAACTATTAGATTATTATATATTATTACATTCTTGATTCACGAATAAAAAGAAGCACAATGTTTTGTAATATTTATGATGACTTACTGATAAACAATGGAGTTAAAAAAAACCTATATAAATACAGCTGTAGAAAGGTGTTAAAGTAACAAAACGTATTTGATTATTTTATTTGAAAGAAAAACCTATGTCTATTAATTTTAAAATTTTTAGGAATTGAAGTAGGATAAAAAACCTATTTTAAGACCAGAGAGAAGTACATGCCCCATTAGTGGTTTAAATCAAAGTAAAAAAAACGGCGATGTTATTTGACAGATTCACCTTACTAGGGAATTTTTATTTGGGTATTTTAAGCCCTAGGTAATTTATCGACTTTAAGTAGCTAACTTCAGGTCACGGCAATCATGTGTTTTGGCTAAACAGTAGATTATTCACCTTGGTAGGAAAAGTAAATAATAACTCAAATCGAATACAATTTAAACATACAATTTAAGGTTTTTTATTTACTCCAGTGATTTTCAAAAATACATGGTTTTAACGCCCCCCTGCTGACCCTGGTTT
The DNA here is from genome assembly GCA_030522685.1 of Eupelmus azureus. Classification (NCBI taxonomy): domain Eukaryota; kingdom Metazoa; phylum Arthropoda; class Insecta; order Hymenoptera; family Eupelmidae; genus Eupelmus; species Eupelmus azureus. The sequence continues at coordinate 1,649 of JAPYZA010008654.1, read as the reverse complement.
TATTTGCTTTACTGTAATTAGTAGTAGTTTCAAGAAACTTATATTTATTTCAATTGTTTAGTTTTATATTACATTATAATTTTAAAGATTTTTAAAAGTACATGCTTTTAACTCCTGCTTCCCCCCTCCCCCTGGTTTTATTTGCTAATCTATTGCAGTAAATAGTTGCAGTTTCGATAAACTTATTTATTTCAAATATTATTTTAAATTATAATTTTAAACATTTTTAAAAGTAGATGCTTTTAACTCCTGCTCTCCCCCCTGCTCAGGTTTTATTTACTCATATACTGTAAATAGTTGTAGTTTTAATAAACTTATTTATTCTAAATATTATTTTACATTATAATTTTAAACATTTAAGTTTCTAAATAAGATTTGCCACTATATTTAGTAATCAATATTACTTCCTAATGCAAGTGACACTTCGTTCAAAAATATTGGTTAAAGAATTTCTAATGATAAGAATATGATAATTTTAACTTATATATATTATTTTTATAAAAAATATGGATTAAAACTTTAAAAACCATTTAAATTATTATTTATAATTTTGCTTACAACAAATTCGTTTACTTTCCTAATGTTATAATGCTACATTATTATTAGGGAGTATGTTTAAAATTTTAAAATGAAATATTCATCTCATCGCAATATCTTATTCTACATAAAACACCTAAATGAAAAAGAAATTTTATAAAGTTCTATAAAAAGTAATATGTTATTGTTATTACATCTTAATTAAATTGAATCTCAATTTTATGACAAATTATAATAAATATATTAAAATTATAATAAATTTTATTAAAAAATATTTGAAGTTTATAAACCTATTGTCGATAAAAAAGAAATTGATTATATCTTCGACTTTCTAACTTATCTTCAACCATTCATATATTATCATAATGTTTGTACCTTTCGTTGGTAGTATACTGATGACAAATGGTATTAATGAAAATATAATATTTTTAAAAGGTAAAAAATACATAATTATAATTTGCTAACTATTAGGGATTCAGTACTCAAGTGAACAATATGCAAGAGTTTTAAGCTGTTTAGATTTAAGGAGCCAGACCAGCGAACAGGAAAAAATTTTCCTCTGCTGGATTACTATTATAATGTATTTATGTATAATTGTTGTAATACTTTGTACTTACTCTGGTTAAATAAATAAATAAATAAAAAATAAAAAATAATGCAATTAAAATCTGTATCATATCATTTCGCGTATAAAAGAGTGGACTTGAGCGTACGTAAAAAATCTTGCACGGTAAAAATTAGGAATTAATTCGTAGTTAATCTGTACTTATCAACTTACTGGTATATTTTCTGAACTGAATATTAAAAACAATTACATTTTGTAGTATTTCAAAATTTTACCAGTTAGATGTATGGTACTGTGGATAGTATGAAAGGAAACAATATGCTACATAATATTTATACGATATAATTATTAAATTTCATGAATTTCGATTGCTTCAAATATTATGTATAATCAAATGTAAATATATAATATTCCAACTCCTCAAAACTTATATTTCTTATTATATTTAGTACCGAAATTTCCAATGTTACAAATGAATTTATATAGTTTAAAATTTCACAAAGATATGCTCTCTGAAACCCATCCTAAAATTTCCATCACCCACACA
>JAPYZA010008653.1:0-11183 GCA_030522685.1 Eupelmus azureus | reverse complement strand
TTTCCTTGCATAATGTGTAAAACTTTTGTCATCTTTTAAATGTCAAAATTTTCAATTTATTTTTATCAGAAAACCTCAAATTTTTTTTAAAAATGTTATTTCTTACATTATGCGAAAAAAAGAAACGCGTTTATATATCCATCAAGAGTGAAATAAAAATTATTATTATTAATATTTAATATGAAATTTAGTCGAACATTATCTCAAGTTTATTATTAAGTTTATTATTTCTCAGCATCTACTGTAAGTAAATAAATAAAGATGACATTATTCGATTAAACTTGAACTTTGTCTCATTCTTTTATCACAGCCCACGCAATTGCACACGCTCTAAATTTAAATCAAAAGCTGCACTTCGCACACCATAGCTCAAAGATAACAAATAAACAACGCGCTCGCATAAATCACAACCCGCCCACCCACAACAAAGCCAGAAAATCACCCAAGTCTACGCTCGCTTCTTTATCTCTCAAACCTCGCGCTAATCCCCCCACTCACCTCGGCGATAAAAATATACGTGTTGGAATGCATGCCAGCGAAAATCGTGGGAAACATCGTGAACAGGAATATCATCCAGAGAAAGCCCGAGCCCTCGCCCAGCTTGTCCAGCGCCTTGGCCAGCGGGTCCTCCTGTCCCTGCACCTCCTCAGCACCAGCCGCTTCCATCTTTCCTATATCTCTCGTCAATGCCTCGGCTCCTTAATTCCGCTCTCAAAGCGCGCTCCGTGCTTTTTTCCCCACAAAGCACGTTCCGCGCGCGCGCGCGCTCCCACTCTTATCTCACGTGCCTCGCCGCGATTGCGACATTTCCCGCTCAAAGCGCCGAAATCGATCGCGATCGATGCATTGTGCTCGGCCGATCGAAACAATGTTGCCATCTCGCGTCTGTACGCGCACGACGGCGGCGAGCTATGCGCGCGATAAGCGCCGAGCGCCCCCGGCGCGTTATCGCACCTCGTGCCGAGTGAGAGATAATTTCCGAGGCGTCATTGAGCGCGGAATGGAATGGAGAAGTGTTGTGCAGACGGAGCGGAGACCGGTTTACGCGTGCGAGCTCTAAATGCGACTGTGGAATGCCGAGTGTTGTCGCTTTGTGGGTGGGAGGTCGCGCGGATTGAGTTTTCTGGGGGGTTTTGAGAGGTGATAAGAGGCTGAGGAAGGTTGGTGCGGCGGGTTTTGGAAATTTGGGATGTTGTTCTATGGGTGCTGAGCGTGGTGGAGGTCGATTGTGGATTGTTATCGGCGTGTTGATGAGCGTGAAGGTTGGAGGAAAAAATTGGGTTATTTGCGGGATTGTGAGAAGTAATGTGACTCGAGTAGTGCATATTGATAAGCGAGAAGTTCTGCTTTAATTTTATGTGGGCTTGTTTGTGACGCGTTTTATCTTGAATGGTATAGACTGCAATATTGCGAAACGAGAAGGTGTGTGTCCGAATTTTTTGCCGAATGATATTATCACAGCGGAATGTCGGCTAATACCTTTGATAAGGTCTTATTTAAATTTAATCAATAAAACCGGTTAAATTATTCATTTTTTTTAAATTAATTAATTTTAGTATAGATTATTTGAATGTGCAAAAATTTATTTCTAAATTTTCCTTATAAGTTCGTTATCAAGTACGTTATCGAATTTTCAATATGTTATGATGATTAGAAAACCTCAAATATTGCGTAAGCGTTAATATAAGGTAACTTAATCTTTGTTAGCTTTGTTTCTATTTAAACACACTTTTACTTTTACTTGAAGACATTACACATCATCGCTTAGCCCAGCAAACGCTAATTCTGCTAAATCTGCTATCGCAAATCAGTAATCACTAGAAGTTATTCAGAAAATGCATAATTTATTTGAATAAAATACACAGTAGGAAGTCAACATGCTCGTAAATATTAATACACAATAAAAATATATCACATAAATTCACATAATAATATGTAATAATGACATTCGCCGATAAAGCATATAAATCCAGAAATTTGTATCTGAATTCAGATTCGATCTGCCGAGCTTTCCAGACATTTTTATCTCGTAAGATTAGATCAGTCCAGCGAGACTCTTCGAATCATTGGCAGGCCAAGAGTCAGATGCAGTACTGCATTAACGATGTGAGCTATCGCGCGGCCGAACGCGTCGATTTTGTAGCCGATCTCTTTGAGTATAGGAAACGCAGCTTTAGTCCTCGTTGGCTCTCTTATCCTGTGGATGTGTGTGTGCATGAAAAATTAGATAGAAAAGCATAATGTTTGTGAAATATATTAAAATATAGCTTGTTCAAAATGTATGTTTAATTTTCATAATTCAAAAAGCATTAAACAAACCAGCTCTAACTAATCAAGACAATTACAACGCCAATCATCAAGATAAAACTGACTTCCAAAAACAACTTCCAGACCTCGCGCAATTGTCATCCAAGCCAACTAACTCAACACCGGCATCCAAGAACTCTCATATCGTTCTAAGACGCGCACAGTGCACTCGCATTGCGTCAAACAGCCACCCGAGCCCAAAGAAAAGGCAAAAGAACAACACCGGCATCAAGAGAAACGCGCTCAAGAAAAATTACCCCCGGTCGGCCAGCTGCTGCTTTGTCCGATTGGCGAAGGTGTACATGTAGCAAGCCGGATGCGGACTGGTGGTCAGGACTTTGTGGAATCTTCCGGCCTCTATCCGCCTGGTGCCGCCTTTCCCTATTGTCATGGCCGTGCATCCTTCCTCCTTCTCCTCCTCGTCGTCGCCGAGGTAAGCGACCTCGCCCTCCAGCACGCTCAGAGTCACGTTGGCCAGCTCCCTGTCCACGTAGTTCTCCAGCAGCATGCCAGGATAGTCGGCCACGAAGAGCACGTCCGTGTAGTTAGACCAGGAGTAGACGTGCCGCTGGATACTGTCGAGCTGCGAGCTTGAGAGCGAAGGAGGATGTGTAATGGGAATTAGCCTGTCGGTATATATGTGTGCGACGCTAAAGACGAGAGATCGCGTGCTCGCACGAGATGCTTGAATGGGAGAGTGTATATAAAGGCGGGAAATAGGTAAATTGCAGTTTCTCGGGGAGGATTGTCGAAGGATAAAGTTTGGTTTCAAGCGGGCTTGGCTTGGCCTCGTAATTAATGATACTCGCTCGATCTTTCTTGCCCATTTTAATGATGCTTTTGAAGAGCAAGCGTATTGTGCTTCTTTCGAAACTAGTTTAAAAATATAAAATGAAATAGCTTGTGAAGATGTATGTTAATGAAGACGACAACAGCAGCAGTATAGCAGTTATTTGACATAATTTGCCAAATGCAATAAGTAAAGACTCGACGTCGTTTGCATAAATGTATATAAAGACACATACCGGTAGGAGCTGAATTGACGCAGCAGCGGCATCAGATAGGGGACTGGTTTAAGCGGATGCCATTCGGCTTTGAGCAAGTCGACGGACGGGTCGAAGAGCCTCTGCTGGAAGCGGCCGTTTAGGGAGCACCAGACGTCGACGTAGACGCTCAGATTCGACGACAGGCTGGCCCATGGACCCTTCGTGTGTCTACTGTCTCCTTTTAATCTTTGCAGGTTGTCCTGAAAATATATGCGATTGCGTTTTATTAAAACACACTGTTGCGGAGCTTTAAAGTTTTTGCTTTATAGATGTCAAATTAATAGCAATTGATTTTCATAGTTTCATTAGTAAAAACCTATAAAGTGTTGTAAAACGTAACATAAAGTAGCGTTAAATTGTAATTCAGTAATGAAATTGAACATGAAAAATATACTATCAAAAAGTATAAATGCTAAAATAAAAATAAAAAGTAATATTAAAGTAATGTTAAAGTAATAGTAAAATAATATTAAAGTAATACTAAAGTAATGTTATAGTAATATTAAAGTAATATTAAAGTAATGTTAAAGTAATATTACAGTAATACTAAAGTAATATTTCAAAAGTTCAGTTAGATCTTTAATTTATGCTTATTGCTTTTGAGTTTTACTTATTACTACTTTTATTGTAAAGGGTTGCTAGCCCGTTTAATGTATTAAAATAAAATAAAATAAAAATAAAATATTAAAGTAATATCAAAGTAATATTAATATTATTTTAGTATTACTTTAATATTACTTTAATATTACTTTAGAATTACTGTAATATTTCTTTAACATTACTTTAATATTACTTTAATATTAAATTAACATTACTTTAGTATATCTTTAATATAATGTTAAAGTAATATTACAGTAATACTAAAGTAATATTAAAGTAATGTTAAAGTAATATTACAGTAATACTAAAGTAATATTATAGTAATATTAAAGTAATATTAAAGTAATACTAAAATAATATTAATATTACTTTGATATTACTTTAATATTACTTTAGTATTACTTTAATATAATGTTAAAGTAATATTAAAGTAATCTTAAAGTAATATTATCGTAATATTGAAGTATTTATACTTTAATTGAAATAAATACCTTAATGCAATGGGCATATTGCCAAACCATGTCTCCGTGCTTGGCCCACCTATCGTTGGGCGTCCAAACGTCGGGATCCAAAAAGTAATCCTTCTGAGCCTCATTGTCTCGTACCTTCACCACAATGAGTACAGTGTCCCACGCGTGCACCATCATATCCCAGGAATAACCATAAAGACCGGGTACCCAATTGTTGTAGCCCTTTTTTTCATGGAGTATTTACGTTCGTTAGAAAATAATTGCAGGTGGCTTTTGTATGAAGTACTTTTTGAGCTAAGCATAACTACTTCATTAAAGAGAGCGCATTTTTAAGAATCGTGTAAATAATGGAGTGTAAATTTTGAATAAAAGTTAAATGGAATTGTGTTATTCGTTATTTTTAAATTAGACAGTTCTTTATGTATCTCGATAATTTTTAACAAAAATTGTTAATTAAGAAACACGATTTCTCAATTTAGTTTACAGACGTTTCGATGTTATTGACAGTTATTATAATTTTTTTTTTTTTTTGATGCTTCTAAAATTTAAAAACAGTGAGTTTTGTATAATATAATCAATAATAGAAAATTATAGGTTACTCAGTTATATGATAGGTAGAATTAAAAACTTCAAAAGTTTCATTAGCCATGTACCATCACATATTATCATATCACTACATGTTTTCATCAGCAATGACAGAAACTTATTCTGCTTTCAAATTTTCACTTTTGTTCATCAAGTCTCAACTTATAAATGTAAATTGATTACGAAATTTTTAATATTCAGTAACTGAATTGCAAACTTCGCTTAAAAATGTAACTTAAACTCAATAAATGTAACTTAATGCTTAAAACTGTTAAATTTGACAAACTCAAAGATTAATCTTAAATTAACGATTCATACTGCAAGGCTCAGGTCCACTTCATCCGACAATATATTTATATTCAAAGGGCTACTCACAATAACTTCATTAACCAAACTCACAATCCAAATGCCCGCATCGCATCTCTTACACACCCACCTTCGTAATAAAATGCGAATACGGCAGAAAGAACTGCATCGCCACGTGAGCCAGCAGCACAGCCGCCACGAATTTCTGCTTCCCCGAGACAGGCCTGGCTTGCCGCTGCCTTTTAACCCTCTTCTCGCTACTTCCTTCATCAGCTGCATTCTTTCTCAAATCACAGTTCCGCCGCTTGCAGCACTCCACTTCCTCCGTCGCTGCAGCACCGGATCTCTCCCGCTGCGAGCCACCGCTACACGAATTTCCGTGGATCAACTTCCGGGGCCAGTCGACGCGACAAAAGAGCGGCATTGTGGCCAGGCAGACGTAAGGGAACATCCCTGAATTGCGAAAATAAAGAAGCTCGCTTATTTTCTTGCCGATTTCGTCACGATCTCGCGGATGTATTGCGTGCGTTATTCGCTGTACATGTATATACGATGGATGAAAGGCTGTGCGCGAAATTTTGTAATATCCGCTTGGCTGGCGTACCTATGCTGAAGAGGCGCGAGTTCATCAGGTGGAAGGCGGTGCAGAAGAACATGGCTGGGATGCGGGTGCCCTCGAGGAGCATGAAGAAGCCGACGGTCAGGTCGAAGATGAAGCCGAACCAGTGCACTATGTAGAAGTCCGTCTGCTCGGAGGAAAGGACTAACCTGGAATTTATGGGATGATTTATCAGAGACTGTTTTTTTATTGGCGGCTGGTATTATCACTGTGGAATATGGTTATGTATTTTTTATTTTGTACATAGTGGCTTTTTTTCCACTTCGGTTCGAAAAAACTGACCCTCGAAAAATCAATAAAGCACGATGCGATCGCTCAGAGCTATATATTAATCTATTAATCTATCTGTCCGTATCTATCCATTAATCGAGGGTTAGCCTGTGTTTAAAGCGGCTCACTTGAAAGGTTCAAAAACCCAGTGTCTCGAGAGATTTGTCATAGCGTATCCCTCGAGCCACTCCCAGCTGGACTTCTTTAATCCCGCTATGAAGTACAAAGCGAAGAACTGAAATTTCAATATAAAGTAGTTCCAGTACGGCACGCTCTCCTCTCTCCTCCTCCCCAGCCTCGCGTCCAGAGCGCTAAAAACAAAATATCAATATCAGCACTCATACCACAAGTATATAATTCTCGAAACGCAAATAAAAACTCTTCTTTTACGTATCAAAAAAAGCATCAACCAGCACGTACAAGTATCTATTGGCGCCGGTGCCCCAAAACAGCAGCGCAACGAGCCCGTAGAGATAAGAATGATTGTTCCAGAAGCTCTTGTCGGCGAGATGAATGTACCAGTACGGCAGGGCGAAGAGGGCGCAGGCCAATTTGAAATACAAGCCGAGCATTATGCCGAAAGCGCCGAGCCACATCAGCGCGTACAGGACGATCATCCAGGGCAGGACGGGAGGTTTGAGCCCGTGAATCAGGGGAAAGTGACAGAGCTGGGGCTCGCCCCATTTCAGATCTACATTGGCCAAGCCCCGCTCGTCCACCACGTCCAGCACCATGCAGAGACCTTTTGGGGGAGAGAAAAGACGTTGGGTGTTGGATTCAATGAGCGTTTTGCGCTTGGGATGGATGAGAGGTGACAAGTGCGTGTGCGGGAGTCGATGATTGATTGTACGAATTTTTTTGGGGATGCGCGAGTTTTTTTTTTTGGTTGCTTTGATGTGTGCTTGAATAAAAAGTTAAGTAGGTATAGTATAATTAATGTAGGTTTTTTACAATTGTGTAGGTACTAATTATAGGGCCTAGCTAAAGATTTAAAAAATTTCATGTAAGTATTGTATAGGCCTAACTAATATTAAATTTCTACTCGGGTAATATTAAAAAATATTCATTTCTTTAGCTGTATATTAATAAAATTTTAAATTAGAAAAAGTTAGCTTTTTTCATAGCTATAATTTTTGAGAGCCACTGGCTGCAATGATAATTTCGTACCCCCGGCCGAGGCGACAAATCGTAAAATTTTAACTGCTGAACGTTAGCGCACCCAATCCATCAAGCTTGGTAACTAGTTTAAACGGGCGTAAATCACTTCGAATATGCTATAAAGCCTTTCCGGTTTCTACTCTGCATCTACATTTGACCGCCCACGTTGCCAGGAGGTCTATTCGAAAATTGCGCGTAATTGCCCGAGTATCTTCGATTAATATCTTCGGAGAACTAAATTCACGTGCTTTTAAGATTTAAAAAAATCAGATTTTAAGCGAGTCTCATATTGAAATGAAAAATCGTATTTATGCTTATTAATAAAAAAGGATATGTTTAGAATAATACGACGTTAGGAAAACAAAAAATTAAAACGTTGAAAAACGTACCTATTATGCAGTACGAATTAACGTGCACACTTACCGTGATAAAATTTAAATTAATTATTTATTTTAACTTTAATATATTACTCAAAAAAGTGCCCATTTCACAATTGCCGATTCATCATCACATTCTTAAATAATTTATCGCTCGAAAAACCCTTGGAAATACCCATGAATAATTTTTTCCAACCATTCTCAAAAAAACCCACGATCAAACTGATACATCCTCCACTCCAATCCACTCTCCCATCACAACTCACCGAAAAGAGCGCGGCAGACACCAAGACTAGCAGGATCGGTGGGCCGGTACATCAGCCCCGTGAACCTCTCGAAGCTCAACTCATCCAGCCCAAAACCACACATCTGCTCCAACACTCCTCGAATCCTCTTCAACACCATCCTCACCAACCCATCATCAACCAACTCCTCCTTTCCACTCACTTCCTCATCCTCCTTCCCATCTCTATTCTCCTTCACCCCAGCCTTACCGAACCTCCGTCTCACTATCATAACGAACCGGTGAACGAACGATCGGGAAAAATAAAAAAAAGAAGGAGCTCGCGCGAAGCCGGGCCAGGAACTGCCGCGCGATGCTCCAGGCGAGATGCGACTCGTCCAAGAGAGGAGAGGAGCACTACCCTTCCGGGATTAGAGAGCGCGCGTCGCCAAGCAACGTGCAGCAGCACCTCATTATTGACCCACGCGAGGGAGAGAGAGAGGTAGAGTTTTATATTTATGCCGGCTTTTTTTTTTTTTTAATGAGAGGATGATTGCCCGTTGGCCCGATTTTTTAGGAGCGAGCAATTATCTTTCTTGACACCCTTCGCCGCCAGATGAGGACCCTTCGGCGTCGTGGAGTCGGTTCTGGCTCGGGGATGGTGCGCTGATTGCGGTGGAAATTTTTCGGATGAGAGCGGCTGTTTTATAGGGGGCGGCTTATTGTTATGCTTTATTTGTTGAGTTGTTCGATGCGCCAGTCTTTTTTTAATTTCGAGAAACACTGGACACTTGCAGGCACTTTGAAAGTAGAAAATTACCGCGCGAAAGCGCACTTTTTCGAATCGATCGATCAAATCCGTCACATCACTTCCGATTCCACCGGTTTATATAACGAACCGCCCGAACGTCCTTACTTCCGGCGTTTCCGCACTTTTCTTCTGTTTTAGGAAAGACCGCAAGGTTTTCTCGCTGAAAAATGCGATTTTTTCTTCTTCCGGCTCGACGTGGAGCGCGATGCGCGAGCGTTGCGTGAGCGGCGCGGCAAGAAAGTTGATCCGGATTGCGGTGCGCCTGATTGCACTTTTAGCGAGTGGCTGAGAAGCCAGCGGAGTCTGTCCATTGTGTTTCAGAAAAAATGTTTATAAATATCACTGTTCTTGGTTTTGCGGAGGATTTTTCTGGGATATTGCGTAACTTTTGTTTTAACGAATTTTAAAATATCATCACTGATTTAATGTAATTACCTTATAATAATCTTATAAATTTATTTTAGTTATTGCTGAGTACGTACGAGTTAAAACTTTGACCACACTTCATAATTTCTACATTAATACATATCACACACATCCAGCAATGCACAATTCTCAGAAAGAAACCAAAAACTCGCAAATCTATCGCAAAACCAATTCGCGCACTTGTTATCACGGCGGCCCGCGCCCTCGCCTAATACCTTAAGAGGATTACAGTTCAGCCATCCGTTTATTAAACCAGAAATTCGGCCCGCTTAAAAGTAATAACGGCTCCGTGACTCGATGCATATACAGACACGTAGCGCGTTTAAATGAGTAATCGGGAGGTCCGCGCCTGTCAAGTGGCAGCGCGCGTGTGTGCATACATGACGCGAGGTACAGAGACGTCGCGCAGAGACACTTTGCCAGCGATGTATATCGACACTTTGCTCCGCCGTGTATATATATCGCGTCGAAGGCCGGCCAGATTCGCCGTCGGCAATGCAGTTGCTTCTATAGTCTGCTGGCTATTTTTGATTCTGTAACGATTTTCAATTATTCTTTCTTCGCTAGCGCTACATTAAAAATGAAGAATTTTTCATTCGCGAGCAGTGTAAACGGAAAAAATGTTTTTCGCATCGTCAAAAACTCTATTACGCACGCAGAACCAAGATCAAATTATCACCCTTAAAAAGCAGCGGATCCGCTCTAAAGCAAAACCCGCTGACCCGAATCCATGCATTTAGTCGCGATCCACTTAGCGGCCCGCATCGATCCCGCTCCCTCATCTCTCCTTCCTTAATTTGAATTATCGATGCGCCGCGATTAAGCATACACACCTCGTCCCCCGCGCGCGCCACGTGAAAAGTCGATTATAGAGCACTTGCAACTACTTGCGAGCGCGCACAAAGAGAGAGAGGCTCCCTATATATACAGCTGCAAGGACGAAGACGGCGCGCCTCTTTTGCTCCCTATTCATTCGAGATCCTCGAGGGAGTGCGTATATATATACGGCGCGAGCAGCGCTGACGACATTAATTCTAATCATTTCCGAAGCACTGCACCGCCACCCCCGCGCAGCCCTGAAGGATCAGCCGTACAGTGTTAAGCCCCCGTAATTCATTTATCACTGCGTGTATGTGTGGCTGGGGGTGGGTGTGTACGGGGATATAAAAAGAGATTGGGCTTTTCGGGCGAAATTACGCTTTTTTTTATGGCCGAAAGTGATTGCAGGAGTGGGATGGATTTTAGATGGCGGAGAACGGTTTTTGGAAGCGGGGTTGTCGTTTTCCTTTGTTGGCTGGTAATTCGAGTTTTTTGTTGGGTGCGGTTGTTGGGATTTGATTTTAAATTTGAAATGATGGAAGTGGCTGTTGAGATTAGGCAATTTATATACTAGTTGCGTGGGTTCGATAATTCATAGGAATGACTACGTTTCATTATAAACATAGAAGTATACACAAAATTGTATTATGTCACTTTAATGTGATCTAAATAGTAAATAATTTTTCAATTCTAAAATACATTTTCATAAACCAACTATCTAAAAACTTTTCGTAAAAATCACTCTGAACCTATTAAAACTCAATCTAAAACTCGAGTCCCATTTTTAAAACTGCCACTTTCCTCGACGATTTTCCAACGACGAAAAAATGACGAAAAAAAAACAAACGAAAAAATAGTCGAAATCGTGAACGTCACTGCGCGCTGAAGCAGAAAAAAGCCAACGTCAATTACGCTGAATGTAAACGGTGATGGTGCATCGCCGCGTCGCCGAGGCGCGCTGCTTGCACACAGCTGGGGCTCGCTTTTATATATGAATAGGCGCGCGTGTCGCCAACTCCCCAACGGCCGTTTTCAACTCATGTAAGACAAAAGACTGATTTATTTCAAACTGCCTCTCGATCTATCTCTCCGCGGACCACTTTTTCTTTCGCGAGCTTTATCTGTACCTTTTTCTATCGTTGCATTTATAAACATTATTACTTTTT
>JAPYZA010008652.1:0-13029 GCA_030522685.1 Eupelmus azureus | reverse complement strand
CTCTCTCTCTCACTCTCTCGTTCGCCGCTCATTTATAGCTTGTCGTCAAAGTAGCGAGTGTATATCGGCAGCTGTAAACTATTTCGCGACGTCTAGACTCAAACCCTTCACCCGCCCGAGCCTCTCTCTCTCTTTACGTTCTCTCTCTCTCTCTCCGTTTCCAAGGAGCGTAACGAAATTAGAATTTAACGTCGACGCACATTCTCTCGCACCCACCTTGTCGCGAGCTCGCCTTCTTTTCCCGCCTGCTGCCGCTGCTCTTTCGTCTCTTGCGGACACCGTCGCTCTTTGCTTTTCTATAGGCTGTTCAGCCGATTTCTGAGAGAGAGAGAGAGAGTTTCTCCTTTTGCCGACGAGCGCGCTCCTTCGCCGGCTCAGACGCTCGAGTTTTATTCTTAAAATAGACATTTTTCAATCCGTCTGCCCCGGGTACTTATTATGTAGAGAGTCGAGCTATTGTGACTGTACATGAATGCACGAGTGGAGGTGAATGAATCGGTTGGATCAAGTCAGCTGGGCGAGCGTTTGAGGCGATGTTTAGGAGAATTAATGTAATCTGAAAAGTTGTTGGAGTTAGATAAGAATCAACGCCTTTTTCTTGTTTTCAAACTTTAAGAGGATACCATAGGGTTTATGAAATCATTTACTGACACTATATTTAATAGAAATACAATTTTTAATAATATCACAAAGTAGTGATGTCAATTTACAAGATCAATTTACAAGATTTTAAGAAACTGTAAAAATTGGGCAATCAAATAAATGAGTAATTGTTTACAAATTGTAATCATGGAAAACCCAAATGTAATATTTTTTCCCAACACGAACTTTATCAGTTTTTAAACACTACCAGCAAAGTAGTCCTCAATCACTGACAGCTTTTCAGATTACATCTATATTACCGACAGATTACACTCGCTCAAAGATTAGATTTGATCCTTCGCTTAAGATAGGTAAACTTAATTTCACCGCACGTTTCTTCCTCATCTCATCATCAATAAAAAATCCGTACATTCCATCGAATCTACTTTATTCACTCTTCATCTATCCCAAAAAAAATCAAGACAGAGAGCGACACCCATAAAAAAAACAACCGTACAACTAACCCTTCACCCCCTCGCAACTTTCACAACCACACAGAGACGCAGACCCACTGGCCAGTGAAGCAGATGATCCCGGGCTCGCCGCTCTTCCAGTACGTCGGCGCCGACACCATAAACTTCACCATCCCCACGGCCGAAGCTAATCTCTACCGTATCGAGATGCGCCCGGTCACCAGCTCGCCAGCCCTCGACCTCAAGACCCGCTCGCCCAATACTGTCCTGCTCTACGCAACTTCGGACGCGATGGGACATTTGCCCAGTAATCTAATTGCGCCTACGAGAGCTAAGAGGCAGCAGCCCGTACTAGAGTTTCAACAGAGGTGGAGCAGGCGCCGGCTCATCGTTTCTTGGAATAAGAGGTGAGTGGTGTTTGTATGTTCTATAATTTTTTGGAGGTTGGTTTGTTTGTGTAGGCTGGGTTTGAGAAAGAAATTGAGAGGTTCTTGCAAAAAGTTGAATTCATACAAGTTGAGTTTATATTCGGTAAAAGTATTGAGCAATGAATTCCTTATTATTTTCTTTATTATATAAACTGTCTGAATAACTACGTCTGTATCTATTGCACGATAATAATCACAGATTTTTCAACCGCACACGTACCGAATCGACCGTCCCTATTTTTCAATCGCCACTCTTTCCTCTCATAACCCAATAAAACATCGAAGCCACATTGTATCCCTACAAACCGACCAAGATCCATAATCCCGCAGCCTCGCAAAAAACAAGCAGGCACGAAGAACAGCTCACTTTCTCAAACAAATGTGCGTATTAACCGAAACATCGACCCAACTCCCCTACCTATTAATCCTTCACGCCCGCGCGTATAATTGCACCTTAACATAAGACAAAAGAAAAAACCCAGCGCAGTTTGACGTCACACGCCTCGATGTGTGTTTTTTCACAGTCACTACGACCCGGATAAGTCGAGCTACCTGCTGGCCGTGACGTCGGGCGCGCATCTGCATCCACCGACCCTCTGCGCAGCTGAGAACATACTGAAGAAGCACCCGTGCCCGAGTAGAACCACAGGCAATGGCCAGCAGCAGCAGCAGCAGCAGCATAGGAGCGAGCCTGAGGGTCTGCATTGCGTTAGGAAGACGAAACTCACCCTGTTCGGCGTCAAGTATAATACGACTTACTACTTTACACTGTATATTGTGAGTCTTTGTTTTTAGATCGATATCGTTGGGTGTTTTTGAAAGTAACGAAGGTCGCTTTTGTGACACTTTTCAGATGAACACGCACAACAACGTATCGAGCCGAGTGGCCATGGACTCTTTTAGATTTCAGAGGAAGCAGCCGATCAACCTGCAGAGCGGACGATACGCGACGACGAATCTGAGGAAAAGGGACGGATTCGCCATTTTTCGCTATCGGCCGCGCGATAACAGCACGACGATGTTCAACATACTCGCCTGCGGGGCCTGCTCGGTCAAGGCTAAATTTCGAGCGCCTGGATACTATCTGGTGCGTTGTGTTTTTCATTAGCGTTTGATGCGTACTGAAATTTTGTTGTTGATAAAGTTGCATGTACTGAAGGTGGAATGATCTGTTTTTTTATATTCATTTAATTACCTTTTATAATATTTGAAAAGTTACAAAAATTAAAGACACTGATAAAGTTACCAAGAAGTAATTAATAACGACCCTTGCTTAAACCCTTTTCTACTTATTTACAGGAACAGCAAATTGGTGGCGAGTTCGTACTCCGAGCACCAGCTATACCACCGGGAAGAAGATTCACCATTCAGATAACAGCTTCCCAAGCCGACCTGGTGAAAATGTCAAAGGTCAAAGTTCTGGCCACGGACGACGAGAACGTTCCTTTTAGCGACGTAAGTTAACCCCACCAGTCAGCTCAACCTATCTAATAGTCACACAATGAACAAACGAATGACAAATGCGTCAGTAATTCCAAAATCACGCGCCCAATAAGCATTCACTCCTTCGTTTCATTCTAGTACAACTGACGCATTCGGCGAGCCTCCGAAAAGACCACTCATCCCCAAACCCATCAGCCCCTATCCCAAACCTCCCGACAAAACACAAATCGAGCAAGCGAGCAAGAACTCCTGGTCTCGTCAATTACTGAAGAGCGTGAATACCAAAGTACATGTTGCAGAACTCGGGCCTCACAAGGCGAAACGGACTCCAGCAGCAGCAGCAGCAGCCGTGGGAGTACCGGACGTTGCGCAAGTGCCGCGCGAAGCCGGCCTCTTGGTGCGCCGCCGTAGCATCAGCAGCAGCAGCAGCAGCCACCTCCACGCCTGGGCCCTGCTCGGTGCCCACGAGGAGAGGCCCGGCCCACTCGCGGCCGAGGCCCTGCCCTTCTTCTCCCTGAGGACTCTTGAGAGAGTGAAAGAGAGAGAGAGAGTGACGGCGCGGCAGTATGAAGCTATGGCCCCCTCGCAGCATTGACACACGCGAGCGAGCGAGCGCGGTGTATAAGCGATACTTTCAAAATGGCATCTGCCTGGCTTATTTGGTTTCTCCTCTTTTTGCAAGCTTGCGTGAGGGGGAGAGAGCGGCTCGCGAATGTGGGATATCGTTGCTGAGCGAGGTGAACGGGGGGAGAGTTTCGGGAAGGTTGGACACGGCCTCGGGTGTGTGGATTGGAAATTGCTCCGTGTGATTGATTGGGAGCTTTGATGGGTTTGGTTTTGATGGGGATTTTGGAGAGGTGTAGTGCGGAATGTTTATAGCGAATTATGTCAAAGTTAGGTTTATAGGATTTTTAGAGGAAAGGTACATATACGTAAAAATATATTTCCAACACTTAAATTGTTACACGGAGCTGGTGTGATTATAAAGAAACTTTCAAAGAGAAAGATCGAATAGCGGGCAGAGTATCTCGAGGCTATCTAAAAATACTTGAACCGTAAAATTTTTCTATGGGGATTGGTACGTGCAAAAGTTGTTAATGTTCGCGCTATGTTGCCTGTTGCATGAATAACATATTTTAACTGATTATTGCGTATGTTGGTCAAATTATTAACAAAAACTTACATTTCGCACAACTAAAATAATATTAATTCTAAATTTTTTTATTGATATGATAAATATCTTGAGAGATAATCTGTAATTAAACTACGCGTATGTACTTTAATTTAAATCTAGTTGATAGAGTCTCTTAAAATATGTTAAATCCTATATTCTATTACATTATATAAAATGAAATTGATAACGATAAAAAAATTATTCGAAAAGAAGTAATTTAAACAAAATTTGAAACTCATATAAAATCATTTTATTTTTAATTCAAACTTGATTACATGCACTGTACTTAATACGAAGAAATAATAGCATATACAATTCCTTCTATATATAGTTTGACCTGTCCTCGATTCTTTATAAAACTTAATAGTTATTCGAGGGTCAAATTCAGTCTTTTCCTTACTGTTATTCATTATCTTTGGAAAATCCAACAAATAATCCAATCTTCTTGATATTTTATGGATAATCAATTATCTTTTAAATGATTGTAGATAATTAAAAAATAACTGTATTGTCTCAGTAAACTGCCTACGCATTAATTTAGTAGCAATCTTCTTAGATACTGACATATTATTAAATAACTTACTAAACTATTATTCTGATTTATACTAAAACTTAACAATAGTTATTTCTTCTTATTATCATCATATATCATTACTTTAATTTAACCAAAAAAGTATTTTATTTTAAATATAAAAATTAGTTTATTTATTCCTACACTGCGTATTTTACCGCAAAACCCTATATTTAATTGGATGTACCCAAACGATGCGATTACCACAATAGCGGCAAGACAATGGAAATAATTAACCGGTGTAATTTTCAATCAAATTTTTACTTTTCTACCGAGCTGCAATCCTAGTTCATAATCATTCGGCGTCCTAAATTACAATTATTCGTCGAAAGCCAAGCCGCGCGAGAATAATTTTAATAAGGGTAATTAACGTCGAAAATACACCGAGCTTTAGCAAACGCATGTATACAGTAAGCCCGTTTATTTTGGCAGAAGTGGTCCTGGCTTTGCTGGATATTGTGTACATAAAGCACGCGATGCAACGACTATACGAAAGCGAGTGTACGTGGATTATATACGTGAATGTGCATGGCATATATGAGTGTATATGTGTGTGTGTATGTATGCGTGTTTGAGCGGATGCGAGCAAGTGTTATATTCGCGGTACGATCAAGTACTGTATGATTCCTGGAAAATCCGACGTGCATAATATGGCTTTTCTTTCAATACATGCTATCGAGCGAGGCAATTGGAGAGCGCGCACGTCGGCCATTTCACTTTTTTTTTCTCGTAATAATACTCAAAACTTTGCGGCCGGCGAAACTTGCATGATGTAACGTACGTGCCCGTTCTACACGAGTGTTTTTGTTTTTCGAATCTTGTACCTATGCATTTAAATTAGATTTGTGACGATTGTCACGCGTTTTAAGGGGATTTGAAATTGAAAGAGATGTTCCGAGTACAGTAGAAGAGTTGAAGCGTTCGAGAAATGGCCTCTTTTTTTGTATTCGATTTCGTATTTAATGAATTAGTTTATGTACACAGCATTTTCGGTAGTTTTAAGAATTAAATTATATTATTAAGTTATAACTCGAGGCTAATTTTAAGATGATTTGTAATCCGTCAAGATACTTTTGTATAAAATTAAATTTTTCTATAAAGAATTGTCTTGTTACTGTGATTTAATCATTACCCAGCAAGTCCTTTATTCCTTTTTCATAATATTAACGATGCAATAATGCTAGATATTTTTTATAGTACATTATTATTTCGTCTTCCTTGAATTAATATTCCCTTTAATTCCGTCAAAATATTCCATTCAATTTCATCCAAATATCTAGTAATAAATGCAGTTCAACGAAAGCAATTATTATGATAATATATGCGCGAAAAAAGTGCAATAAGCCACATGCTCTTGAGACATGTTTACACGCCCGCCGACCATCTGTCTGATTTTGTAGACTTTTAGCAAACGAACAATCATTGTTGATCATTTCGTCCCGATTGGCTGTATCTGAAGTGGCCACACTAGTGCTACGATCAGAAACTCATAAAAGCCACCTACGGCGATTGTTATCGTTTAGTCTTTGATCGTACGTAAAAGACGCCTATCAGTACATTTTTTAATTACTTTCGTACTTATTAATCTGAAATAAGACGTAACATGATATTGTTGAATCGAAGTAACAAAGTAAACACATTAGTACCGGTGAAAAATATATTTTTACGAAAAATCACACAATGCTTCTGCCACTGAAATTCATAACTCGCGAAGTTGGTTTTGTGCTTGAATCGGATCTTGAAATTCTGTATCACAACGCGCGAGTGGCTTTCCTGGTCTTCCTATGGCCCATCGTAATCCTCGGCCTGATAGGCAATTCAGCCGTGCTGGTCAGAATAGCTCTGGCACCTAGTGGACGTCTTTCCATGCTGAAACCATTTTACCGATCTGCACTACTGTCGTTTGCAGTATCGGATCTGTTGCTTCTGCTCGCCTCGGGATCGAATACACTAATGACTGTTGGCTATAAGGCGAGCTTGGTGTGGAGATTGCCAAACTGGAGCTGCAGTGCTATACCGTATTTTCAGACGGTGGCGATTTTTGTTGGTGCCCTGACTCTGGCTGGGATCGCTATAGATCGGTATTTAAATGGAAATTTTTATGTTTTAGTCTGCACTGGTAAGATAAGTATCTTAAGCTGCAGGGTTTCATTTTTTTATTGTTGTCAATATTTTTTACGTATAATGTTTAGAATGACTTGATGAATTTATGATTACTGCTTGAAAACGTTAGTAAATAATAAAATAAAGATTTAGATGAATATATAAGATAACATTGAATATAATGTGAAATATATGAGAAATTCATCTTGCACAGTTAAAAAGTTAAGACTTTTATAATTTAAAATGATTTTGAAATGTTTAATGCCAACAATACTGATGACTACAATAGTTAACTCAAAATAATTGTAATTTGCAGTTATAGAGCCTTAACGCCAATATATTCTTCGAGTGAAGACTACAGGTGGCCTTATGCCATCTTTTTTAATTTTCTTATATGGCTCATTGCCGTGGTGGCATCCTATCCAATATTGGGAATGTATAAAATCGATTATTTTTACATCATCAGAGAAGATATGACGTATTATGAGTATGTACATTTTTATGATAGCAAAGAGTATTAAAACTAATCTATTTAAATTTTAAAAATTGCTTAAAGTAAAATACACTGTTATAAGTGATTCTGCTGAAAATGCCAGTCTGGTGTTCGGACATGCAAAGCTCTTAAAAACGTAATATTAAAAATTTAATACATATACCTTGATCGTCTGAAATTGTGTAAAATTAATGCTAAGATCCATGAAAAAACTGGTTATCAAAACAACAGGACGCTATAGATTATTTCTTTTTTAAATCTAACTGTATGTCACGATTTTGCGTCCAAAAAAATATAAAAATAGTCTTACTGTTTAAATTATTACTCCTTGAGACAATGTGAAACCCTAATTGTTACTAAAAATTTTTCAAACATAGTTCGCCATCATGTTATGTTCTCCATTAAAAAAACAACTTAACGACAAGAAAATTTCTTAAAATCGAAAATTTAATAAAAAAAAATTGACTTTTATATTTCAATAACAAGAAGAGTTTCAAATTATCACCTGCCATTTTTATATTACAGCTAAATCATTTATACACAGTACATAAATACTATTTAGTGTTCAATAAATATTGAAGTATCTAAAGATTTAAAGTTTCAGAATTACTGTGTAAAGCTTGCTAAATAATTTACGAAGCAGTATAACGATACAAACGGAAAAGAAACAACACTTAACTTCCCTTTCCTCTAGCAAGCTGAAAAAACAAACCTTTGGACTTTTTACATTTCAGGGGACGGATTTGCACGACGGATCAGTCACATGCGGCCCTCATTTTCACAGCTCTGTTTGTCACAATATTCGTTCCCCTTGCGCTGATTTTTGTAACCGTGCACGTGCTTCTGGCGCTAAACATTTGGCGACGCCAAGAGCAGAGCAACAAGTCTCAACTCTCCTCCGGAAACGATTCACAATCCACGGAATTTTCTACAGGTCAGGGAGAAACTATATTTGATTCAGTAAATTATCGCTCATTGCAAATAATCTAAGGATTAATTAGGACAGTTCTTTTTGGTTGTTCTTTATAAGAGGCTATGGAAATGGGGAGGAGAAGGGATCAGGGAGGATGTATTTGGTACTACTTTCCCGAATTTTTCAAACATTTATAATTGAAATTTTTAATTTAAAACAATATTTATTTAATTAAATTTTTAAAAGAATATTTTATTGCATTTGCAGCCCATTTGCTTTTATCGTATACTGTACTGAATGTCTCAAAAATAGAAGTTGCAGACACATTGAACTTTTTCCCTATATTTTTACATTTTATCAATTCTCTTCGTCGAACAAAACGTGAAGCCGGTTTATTTTGTTTCCGACGTAGAAAGTTAAGATTGTCAGTCAAGTTTCGATAGTAACAGCCAAGTCCTTGTTTCCAAACGTCAGAAGACGTTTGATCAACCCTTCCCTTTCGCTGTTTCGTTTTCCCGTTTATTTAACGCGACGTTTATGTACTTTACGTATACATAGTGTCAAAGTCCTGCTTGAGAACGATCTGCATCACAAAAGTGCGTGAACGAGAAGATCGACGTTTACGCAGTAATACTCTCATACAAACTTTGCTGATACAGCATAATAAATGAATTGATGATTATATACTAAAGGTATATAATAGTAATAAAGAGGAACGAAATGAAGTAGTTGTTTCATAATCAATTATATTTTAAATATTAATATTATTAAATGTATAATAAAAATAATTTTAAAAATTCTGTATTAAGACTAACGCCACGATGAAATATTTTTCGTCCGCAAAAAAATTGAGCTACGATTTCACTTAAAACAAATTTTCTCAAATTAACACCCACGCATTTTTACGATTTATTGTGTTCAACTTTGAATATAACTTTTGTATTAATATTTTTTAAATCTAAAAAGTTAGCAAAAATCACCTTACGCACTAGTGTCGAACTGTAATTTATGCCACGAGAGCCGAAAACTCAGATCAAAGTGATGATTTTGAGGTTAAAGTGGTATAAACTTATTTTCTTTGGTCTAGTCTTCTTTTTTAATGATTCAATACTTTTCAAAAATCGATTATTTGAAAACATAAAGTGAAAACTATTTTTTTAAATGTTTATTAAAGTAATAATAAAAATGTACAAGGTTTGAAGCTTTCGAAGCGTTAGACCTAACTCTTACAGCTTGTTTTTTTAATAATTTTGATGTTAAATAAAGTCTAATATTTGAGACTATTTTATGACCTAAATGTAAAACCTGATAGTGGCATCAGTTTACTTATTCCATACTCTTTCTAAATATAATCCTTACTTATAAAAAATACTTAATTTGATATGATATATAATTTACAGTTTCTAGCAATAATCATCATAGGAAATCACCACCTCCAAGGCTTGCAACGTCGAATCAAATACGGCGGAGAAAGAGGACCGTGAACGTCATTCTTGTCCTGATTCTTGTTTTCCTAATTGGACGACTTCCAGTATGGATATTTCTTTTGTTCAAACTACATACGCAGTTATCGGGGATCTTGTGGGCGCACTTACAAATCGTCTTCTCCGGCCTAACATTTGTCAATGCCGCCCTCGATCCTTTTCTTTACGCATTTTTGTGCGAAGCTTTATCTTTGGTAACATTTCTACAAGCCTGCTGTAACAAGAAAAAACAGCTGAAATTGACGCCACGCAATGACGAGCGAAAAATGGTGGCTGACGTAAATCCCACTATTGTTCCTCGAGGACCATATAGCTTCTAAACGATAAATATTAATTGCTGCTGACTATTTTTTTTATTTATTATTCTTTTATTTTAGTCTTTGTATTTTATTAAAATACTTTGATACAGTACCGTACAAAAATTTTTAAGAAATTTTAGACACAGCAATTTTTTTGAATGCAACTTTTTTTATTACTTAGTTTTTGTATTACTTAATTTATTTTTAAATGATTCAAAATAAATAAAATGTATATAATTAAAATAAAAAACTGAACAAGTTATTTAATAATCATATTACTTGACTTTTTAAAAATACATACAAAAAATTTATAATTCTATTAAAAAATTGTGAAAAGAAGATTTTTACCATTCAATTTCAAATTCTTAACAAATTATAAATGAATATTTAAATAAATGTTTTGGATAAGCTAATGAATTACTTAATTAAAATCCATCCTTTTTATTTTTAATAATCTTACAAATTGGTTTTCCTACATACTATAGAGTGATAATTTTTGTTATATCGAACAATTGTTAACAGTAATTTTAAGTTATAATAGAAAATGAAATTTTTTACTGAAAAAATAGGTGTCATAAATATACGTTTTGTTATTAGAAAATGTATGATCGATGATCACCAAAAATTATTAAAAAACCTGAAACTTTTACATGATCCGTAAAGATAAAAACATTTGTCATAGTTTATTTTCATAATTCTTTGCTTAATTGTATGTATTTTGCAGTCAAAATATTAACTATCGTTTTCATAATTTTGCAAATTTTTTGATAAAAAGACGTTTAAACTGAAGTAGCAATAGATAAAAATAATTTTTATCTAAAGTGCATAATAAGAATCACAGTTTTGTGTATCGTATATTACAAATAACTCTGAAGAATACACTCTAAACACAAAATTATGATATCTGGAAGTAAAATATTAAAAATCTATCTTTTAATCTTAAGTGTATAAGTATACTAAAATTAGAGATAATTAGCTGAATTATAAATATTTATATATAGTATTTATATCTTTTAATTATCGAAATAATTTTTAAGTATTAATATTGCTACCATATTATTACAATATTGTTACAATACTGACACAATATTGTCATAATATTAACTGTTGCTAGAATATTGCTACATTTAAAACTTTTATAAAGATTAAAACGTAGGCTTTAAACTTTTTACTTCCAGATTTTGCAGTTCAGCATGTACAGGTGTCAAGGTTATTAGATATTTCTTCTACAACTACTCAAAACTATTTACGAAAGCATCATTAAATCCTTCAGTACAAGTCATATCCACTCTTTCAGTCCGCTGTCTTACACATAAATAATATCATTTTCAAGCCTTTCAAATCACCCCCCAAACCCCGCTTATCGAATCTCAGTCAAAATGATTTTGGTCATCACATCCCCGGCACTATCGGCAGGCTCGTAGCGAAGAATCTCCACAGCCTTCGTCAGCAGAGCCCTCTTGTCCTGGCCCGGGCAAAGCGACAGCTCGCGCAGTGCTATCGCGTGATAGAGGGGCAGCCTCGCCCCGTGAGGATCGACGATCTGCATCGTGTCTATCAGGCGCTTGCATAACTCCACCTTCTTCGGGTCGTCGGCTGGGAGCAGCTGCATCAGCGAGTGGCTGATGGTTATACAGTGCTGGTGGCACGGGTGCAGTAGGACGTTGAGGCTGGAAATGAGAAAGAGTATGTTGGTTTAGTGTTGGTTGCTTTTCGATTTTGTTAATTTTTGTAAGTTGTCGAATGAGGTTAGAGTAAAATCTACCTGTATTCTTTTTATTTTGATAAAAATAATAAGATACTTTTTATATTAGTTTAACTGATAATAAATAATTAAGTGAAATATGATTTTTTTACTTTTAGTATTTTCGTAAGCTAAATTATTTTAAGTGACTGGAATTATCTTGTAAATGAGCATACGGCAACGTTAGCCGTGTAGCATTTTGCAAAATGCTTCCATATCATTGTAATATAAAACTTGTATCCGCAGTCTGTAATCGGCTACAAATCCTACAGAAGCACGCGATTCATGTAATTTCAAGCTATCTGCATAATGATCCGGATACAATTATCCTGTCCTTCATGTGAACAAGCTATTAACTGTGATTTTTTGGAAATCAAGTTTTTGAACCATGCTCATTAAAGTGCGATTTTCCGGTTGCGATCTTAATTTTGAACGATATTGTTTAATGAAAAACACGTGAATAAAAGTTTTAAATAATTATTTAGAAACGCCTCAATGGCTTAGCTTACGCTACACCTTTACAAAAATCAATATTCCTCAACTCACCGAAACAGCAGATCGGACATAACCGCCTTATCAGCGACGCTCATGGCAGCCTCAACCTCCTCTCCCAGTCTATCCGTCAGCTGGGCCACCTCACCGGCACTAAGCACTCCTGGACACTCCTTGCAGGACCAATCGGTATCCGGCTTCAGCGGATCATCCGCGGTGACCCAACCTTTTTCACAGGGGCACTTCAAGCTGCCAAGGTGACTGCCCAACTCGGTCGGGTCAGCGCAGCGCTCGCAGTCGCAGGAGAAGTACTTGGTGGCCAGGAGATGCTCGCGCCTGGCTCGCGTTGACCACAACACGTGCGTGTACGTCGTGCTGAGGTGGTCGCCCCTGAGGAAAATGATTTTTGATGATTTTTTGTGTGAGATTTTGATTTGTCATGTGGGAACGAGGGAAATGTATAAGCTAATTTAGGGAGGTTAAAAACTACCGTAAGCGCTGTAGTAAATCGTTGATTAGTTGGTTTGATAAATCAATATTATTAAAAAACAAATTTATAAAACGTTATCGTTTTATGCCAAATGTTATAAATGGATGACTTTTGATTTTACATATTCTATAAAATTAAAGTCGTTTTACTTTTTACATCTTATGTAATTGTTTTTTATATGGAACTGGCTTATTCTAACAAAGTAATATAAACCTCAAAATTAACAAATACATAAATAAATACCAAAAAAAACAAAAATTACTTTAAAAGTATCAATAAGCAAAATTTAGTGTCGCATAGCTAGCAACTTTTGCATAATTAACTCCCAAAAATGCGAATT
>JAPYZA010008647.1:0-15801 GCA_030522685.1 Eupelmus azureus | reverse complement strand
TCCCATTAATTTTATTTGAATTTTCTGATTTTCGGCATATTTACTTTATATTAATTTACATTTTGAAAAATTACTTTCGGATTTTTTAACTACACCCATTATTCTACAGATACCACTGCTTGTTAAATTTTTGATTAAAATTATTTCAAATAAAGGAAGTGAAACAAAATGTAAGTTTACTTTTTTTTGAAGACTTAACTTTTTAATACAATTACAAGCACTGGAGATATTGGTAGTCTAACTAAAAGAAAATCGAATAATACTTACAAGTGCTATAAAAATGTACTTGCTGATAACGATTAACGCAAACTTCTGAACTCTAAAAATATTATCTGATAATGTTCGATACTTATAGGATGGCAGATCGATAAACGGTAACATACACAGGTTTTACTTGAGATGTGGCATTGAACAAATATATCTATAAGTGTGAATTTTTTAATAATCTTTTCGATTTTTTAATTTTATTGTATTAGTTATTTTCTTCATTCTAAATGTATATAGAATTTAAAAAAATACTTAAATTCATTGTCATTTAATAGATGATTTTTATTAAATAGTATATTATGTAAACTATGTTTCGGAAGATTTTGAAACGTCATTTTTTAAGTTTTGAACAATTACAACAATATTTCAACGGGTGATGGTGTCACATGACTTAAATCCACACATTAATAAATAATAGGAGAAAAAGATATAGATAAATATCTAGCGCTATACCACATATTGTCCTATTTACAAAATAACATTTACCGTCCTTGGCGCTACTTCTTGCTGTGCCGTAAAGGAATACTTATCATACTTAGATCGTGATGCATTTTAGTTTTATATTATATTTATTGAAATATAAACTATTAACAGTTTTGTTTGTTTATGGAATATAAGGTACATTAAACGTTAAATTAAATACCATTTTGGGCAAAAACAAGTTTACATATAATGCGCAAACATTACAAGATTTTTAATTCCCTAATTTATTATAAATAAGCGTATCTGAATATATGGAAAAATATGAAGCTTTTTTGAAAAATTGCCTGGGCGGAAAAGAAGAACAAGACTTCTTTTGTATTTTTTTATTTCAGAATATGGCTGGTCAAACTTGCTACTTATAAAACAGTAGGAAATAAACAAAACCATATTTATTTTTCAACATCTATCCGCCACTGATTTTTGCATGTAACGTTCCGTACTGTAACCCTACTTATCTTAGGATTTAAAGTTGCGCGACCAAAAGTGCCGGACTGTGATTTAATGTAAAAAATTGAACAATGATTTGATCAGATTTTTATTCATAGATCTCAAATCAGCGATTGCGTGGCTTTCATCATGACACCTTTGATCTCCTCTACCATTAGTAATATATACATGCATTCGTTAATCGCAAATCGCTTCAACGAACTCGTATATTTTCGTAGGCTGTGCAAAGGCCTGGAGAAAGGTTGAATCACTTCACGGCACAGGATCGGCACTATCTCTTCCTGGTCGCGATCTCGGCGGTCCCGACCTTTTGCCATTGCTAAAAAACCGTATTTTTTATAATTTTGAATCAGAAAATAAATATTTTTTAAATCCAATATTTTGTTGATTTTTAATTTGGTAAAATATATCGATTTTTCTTGGAAATTAAAATTTTGAACTTCAAGAGTATCATTGTCGAACGACTTGCTTGCGTGCAAAACTATCAAAACGAATTTTTTTGCTAGTATTTGTTATGATTCTTTCGGTATTTCCAGGATTCAGCTATGCATACTTTCTTGCGGGCTCCATTCGTACCTGATCTTTGACCATGAAAGATATAGAGAACTAAATTTTTTTTTGCAAATTAAAGAATGATGCGGATTTATCACTAGAAGCTGAAATTTTCGGGAGTCTTGACCTTTGTAAATAACACATTCAGTGTTGATTTGCCGCATGGATAATCAACAGCTTGGTTTTTTAAAAAATATTATTTTTTCCCCCAACGATTCGTTTTGGGAGACAAACAAGATGATGCAATGACTTTTTGCGTCTACATTTAGCTTATTAAAATTTTTTGTAATTTCGTACATTCTAGATTTGCCACTGGACCTCGACGTAAATGTCTCAATACGAGCACTTTTAAAGCCTTGATAAGTTGTAGTGCTCCGCTTGTAATTATTTTCTTTGTATTTAAATTACACCGATAAATATCATTGATTCATCCTGCTTATCCGGCATCGAAAAGATACATGTATCCATTATCCTTACAACACCAACATTCTCTTTGATAATAAAAACGTCGTAGGAAGCAAGATTTAACCAACAAAATGACAGAACGTAGGCTCCAGAACCTCATTCTTCTAAAAAAAAACTTGTACACATTCTGTGGATTTTCACAGCATCAATGACTGCATAATCTTTTACAAATATATTACATCATGACATTAATAAATTAAGATAAAATTTGTACGCTTCCTTAAACTTTACTGCTCCTTAATTTCGGTGGTGGATTCCAGGAAGATAAACGTATCAACGGAATATGACAGAATCGTGCGCCTGCGTCAAGGCCGTGCATTGATGGTGAATGCGGAATCGGTTGCCATGCTCTAAGGCGCAAATATCTATAGATGCGCAGTGATTGTTGGTCGGTTGAATTTAATTAATGAACTAATATGTAAAAAAGACTTTTAGATTTTCCGATTGTATAATTATTGTGTTTGATTCAGATAAATGGCAAAATCAGTGAAAATTTATATTTATACTGAGTGGTATATATTACAACTGAAAATACTAAAGACTAACTGAAAATAATAAGTTTAAAGGGTATTTTAAAAAAATTTGAGATTTTGAGATTTTGATTAATTTAGTTTTGAATAAGAAATGTTCATCCTTCCTTGCAAACAAATATCTTATGTAATTGTAATTCATATTGCAGTAAGGAAAAATTGTGATTAAAAATATAAAGATAAATGTATTTTGCCTTACAGTGAGGTGTAATTGAATGTACAACTATAAGGATGTATTACAAAATGGTAATTTCAATTAGTATGCAAGCGCTTTTTGTCTTAAAATAAATTACTGAACAAAAATTATATTTATGAAGTATCTTATTCAATAAGTAGAAATTATAATAAGAATTATATTATTATAGACAACATTTATTGTTTTAACAAATCTTTAGAAAGACATTATAACAGCTAATATTATTTCAGTATATCTATTTATAAAAATGATAAATTTATATTACTAATTTTGTTTCAAAATATAGAATTTTCATTCATCCTTTATTTTTTTATTAAAAGTTTTAAAGATGCACATTACACAAGATATCAACATTAATAAAAAAAACTTCAGAATTTATTAGTAACCACATATTCCTTACTTTCATTTAATCCATTTTACTTCACACTTCACCCGACAACCAAAACCACAGTTCGCGAAACCGATTAAATCATGTCCCAATACTCATCTCCCTAAAAATGCTTCTCCCCACTTTTCAAATCCATTGAGAGCGTTCTCTCACTGTCTCTGATGCCGCGTAATTCCGAATTCAGCTATATTCACGCGCAGTAAGGTCGAGAAGTAATTTACGCGGCTCGCGAAATTTGCGCGGGCAATAACTCATACGGCCGATTACGCGGGCGCGAAAGCAGTCAACGAGATAAGATTGCGCTTTTTGTTGTCTAATGACGTAATAATAACGAGTGGGACGATTAATTTTGTGGCGCGCGAGCTGGCTTTTTTACAAGCGGGGAAGCGACTGTATTAGTGTCAACGCACAGCCGATAAAGCAAAAATCAGTGTAGTGAAAGTCGTCCTCGGCTATTTTCGTAAGCGCGCGATGAAAATGTCTTTAGGGATGTTGCTTGGGAGGTTGTCTGGGCAATTAATGCTTTACGAAGAGGTTATAGTGTAGTGTAAGAGTTTTTCATTTCATAGATTTTTATTTAGAAGGTGGTTTTTACGAGCTCGTAAAGTAGCAATTGAAACGTTTTGTATAAGCTTACAGTTAGATTTATCGTTGTACTGGTATAGGTACAATAAAAATTAATAAAAGCTGTACTAATTGCAGTTTCTAGATATACGTGTGTTATAAATGATGAAATATAAAATTAGTGAAAAAAAATTATTCTTCAAAAAATTAGATATCATAGTGAAGTTTCAAATTTGCTCAGAGATTTAGTACTTCGAAATATTTTACACAACTGTAACAACTATCCAAAGTTGAAAAGTTCCGTAAATTATATAACACTTACCATTACATTGTACCTAAACGCAATTTCACGCTTAAAAATTTTTGGAAAGCGAAAACTACTGCGTGGATCTTGGTAATGTCGACATTATTCTTGTCTGAAATGAGCGGCGAAGATCAGAGGCGGGTCATTATATGCGGGTGGCATTTTTCTTGAAGATGTAATACGTCAATAAGGTGTAGTGTATACTGAAATTTACCATCATTTTCTTATGCATTTTGAAATATGGAAAAGAATAAATAAGTTTTGAACTTACGCTAAATTTTAGTTTTGCCTGTTAGTTTGCCACTATTAAAATACACCCGATCTTTCGGCTTCGAAAATCCACGGATAATGACATTGGAGCAGACTAAAGTAGACAGAGTAAGTTAACCCTTAGAGTCACAGATTTTTTAACAACATTTGACTTCTAAAGTACTTAAACATGTAGAATATAGATTATTTAATCGATCTGTGTATTAAAGTTCAAACGAAGTCTTTATTTAATTTTGCTGATGTTTTAAAATGTTGTCCACTATGACTAAGGGTTAAATTTTAATTTTACTTATTACCTTGCAACAGTTCAAGTTTATTCAAGCTCTATAGAAATAATGCTAATTATGTTTACATAATTCTGTCACAAAAAATCATATTGAAATAATCAATTATCTTATCCAAGTGTTACTGATTTCATATGTAATGTATCTCCGAAAATAATGTTTTATATTCGATGTCTAGAAGTACATCTTTTATAGTCTAATCATTAGTAGCATCTTTGTACTACATGGGATAATTGCCATTAATTAATTTTTGTTGCTAATTTCTGTGGAATATTGTCTTTATTACTTAGATTGGTAAAGCTTCAAAACCACCGTCAGTGCAATGGTACTATATACAATTTTTGAGTAAAGTTAAAAATTAAGAATATACTTGAAGCTATTTGATACTGATACAATTTTTACTTCTATTTACTTCATACTTTTTTGTACAAAAACTGTGACTAGAATCTCAAATATAATCCTTAAAGTAATGTAAAATTAATTTTTGTTCGCAATTATCTTTTGTCAAAAGACCAAATAATATGTTCACAAACAAATGTTATAATAGAAATTAATATTCCTATTGCAAAAATGTAAATCATTTGGTGATTCGATAAGCTTTGAACTTGAGCACTATTAAAGCTGTTACTTAAGGTTGACTGCGTTGAAATCAGTTCTTCAGTTCCGAAAATATCCTTGTTCAGAAAAGCGTACATCCTCAAACTTTCATCCTCCCAGTACCGCAAAAGTCCAGATTGATATAACCTTAGTAAAAGTACATCAAAACGATTCACATACGGCGATGTAGATGAATGCCACATAGTCCTCCAAGAAGTAGCTATCGGCTCCTCAACGTAACTCACAATCCATTCATAATTTCTCGCCTTCATGAACTTACTAGCTATTAAAAGACCATGGCCCGACTGGATGTCGCAGCCGTTAACTCTATTATCATTTTGTAGTAAAAGCAATACACAACTGCTGACTTCGTTATAATGAGTTAACGTAGCTGCTTGGGTCATTAATTTTCGTAAAGATGGATTTTCACTAACCAGACCTAGATTTTTGGTGTTGTTGGTTAAAGTGGGTATTATTTCAGATTTGATTAAATCATCCAATGTTTTAAATTTTAAGAAAGTTTTTTGCATTAAAATCGTTTGAAAAAGCCCTTCCAGAAGTCTTTCTGAAAGAGTGTAATATATAATAGCTAAGCTAAAATAGATAATTCTTTCAGCATTTTTTCGAGGTAAAGATTTCACTGTTGCGCCAAATATAATTCTAAAGATATTATGAGACATCCAAATTTGATTATGAAATCTAAGCAATTTAGTTGAGCTAGCAATAAAACCTGTTATTACAATTATTTTTAATAAAAATGCAAAATAAAATAATATATTTAATTTGTAAAAGCCATATTGTTTTACAATTATGATATCATCTGAAGGATATAAAAAAACACCTGGCTGTACGTCAAACTTTGACTCAGGATAATCACGGCCATAATTAGGACCAACAACATAATATAGATTTACATAAAAATCAATCGTACCAGTAAGTACCACATTTTCTTTGTTAGCTTGTGTAACATTGAATGCTTTCAAAATCTTGTTACTTGAAGCTAAACTTGTAACGTTGACTGTAAAATTTAAAAATTTTTCTAATGTCTTAGTTAACACAATATACCAACCATCCATCACATCCCACAGATTATCGGAAATATAATTCTTTTTAACCATTGTAAAAGATAAATAGTCATGAAATGCTATATTTAAAGTAAAACCATTAAAATTAAATAACTTATTATCAAATAAGTTATTACATTTCGAAAAATTTTGTCTTTTATAAGTATTGAAAAATGGGTTGTATTGATGGACTAAGACAGCCAGTTTATCTATATAAGATAAACCTGTTAATCTATTATGTTCATATTCGAAAAATTCAACAACTGTAATTTGAAGAAATTTGTATTGCCAAGCAAACTTGAGAAAATGTAAGATATTTGTATCGCTCGTAGAACTCGCAAGTAAAATGATACATTTCGATCTTGAAATTTTCTTGTTATAATAATGCAAAAAGAGAATTTGATCAATAAGCTGTTGGGTGACATTTTTACTTTCATGTGAATCGGTTAAAAAAACTTTTAAGATCTCCTGCTGATAGGTTGATGCTAACAAATCTTTTATATCACTTGAGTTTTTATGATCAGGCGAAAATATAACTGAGTTCCTGAATAGAATTATTGTCGAAAATCGCTTAATTATTTCTCTAATGATAAGCATATGTGAAAAAGAGTGAATGTGTTGTGAATCGGTGATTAATATTACTTGTTTTGATATATGTACAGCCAAAGAATTTACGAAAACGAATTCCTGATTAGCAATTGTTTTTGAAAAACACGTATATAAGTACAAACACCACAAACTTTTTATAAGTGTAGCCATTTTGAAATCTGAAAAAATTTAATATAAAAATTAATTATTGATATCAAATAAAATAAATTAAGAAAAATAAACCTTTAACTTTTTGTGCTTATTTTTATATAGTAATTCTTAAGACCAATTTAGTGAGCTTCTGTATGTACAATAAGATATCAAGAGTAGACTGAATATTTTTTCCATATTTTTTATTGTCTTTTTATTTTACAGCTTTACTATTATAGAATGCTTTAACTTATACATTACTACATAAATAATTCTCGACGTTTTTTCTTCATTTTTTTTAACTACATAATTATAAAAAATTTTGAAAATTTTAAATAATAGTTCAAATTAATCATTTTTAAATTACAAAAAATCACCCTTAAATGTAGAAAATAAGAAAAAATTTAACTTTAAACGGTCTGACAGATAATTTTTCCATATTTTAGGTATAATTTGCGACGTACTACAAAATGTAAAAATTTATTGATCGATATTTAAATATTTATGGATAATTTTACCGCAAATTATTTGCATAAGTAAGGGAGAAAAAATTAAAAATACTCCGTAAGTGTTGAATTATTATTTTTTTAAGTGTAAATTTAGTAAAATGATTTTATCAAATTCAATAACTACTCACGCTAGAATTTTTGTATTTAATTAAGAAATATTTATAGAAATTATTAATTTTACTTTAGTTATTCAACGCATATCTTAGATAATATTTTATATATAGTTCACTTATAAAAGCTTCACGCAAAATCTGCGTTTGATTGAAAAACAACATATATTTTGTGTATTTTTAGAAAATAATTTTAATTACACTAATTGTGTTAAAAGTACGACTCAAATACACATTGTGGTTCAAAACTTAAACTTACTTTTTAACTGTGTAAAGTGATTAGTTTCTCAACGTTTTGTTCACTTGAACAACTATGCTTAAAAATATAGAACTGGATATAACAATGAAAAACTTATAAATAAGAATAAAAACGTCTCTAAATGTTTTGTTTCTCAATCTTTTGTAATACCGTTTCTAAAAAAGATTAAGACTCTCTTATATTCTTATTAAGTTATAAAATTTACCTATATTTTTGCGATTAAGTATAAAAGATACTGAGGATAAATGTTAACATTGTAAATGTGCTTGTGCACTAGTCCGAAGATACATACATTATCTGTCATTCATTACGTGCTGACATGATTTTTATTAAGTAAAATATTGAAAAGCAATTTTCAACATTTTTAATGAAAACTAAGCGACGAAAATTATAAATAAAACATCTCTGTTGCGATTGATGGATAGTATACATCACGCGCTGAAGCTACTAATCAAATACTTTAATTTGAGGAGTTTGATTACTTTTTACGATAATTTAGCCATTATTTTTCATGGCTATTGAAATCTCCGCGATTATTTGATTAAAAAATAAACATAATGTAAATATATATAATAATAATAAATTTCCTTCACAGATAATTCCAACTATCAAAGAATTCACATTTTCACTTCAATCTGCAATAATAATAGAAAGACGCTACTAAGCCCCACAAGACCGGCATCACTGTCAATACATTAATATACCCGTCAAAACAAAATCCATAATTAATACCTCCGCTAATTCCCTACCCACCTCCCAATAATACCCGAGCCACGCGTTAATACTCCAATCCAACCCGTTCACCAACCATCAATTACACCTCGCTCGCAATAAAAACTCCCAGCGCACGCACAGGCAAACTCGCGTCCTCTCGTTTTAAACACACTCTCCAGCGCCGTTTTTCACTCGAACCCCAGCGCGGTTAAGACGAGCATATCCATACATCAGGGCTGCATGCACACGCGAGATATTCCGAAGCGGCAGCCGTGTTAACTGTCACGCGCGTATCCTTTTTTTTTGTGCCTCGCGCGGGCCACGCTCCTGGGATTTTTTGGAATTGCTGATAGGTGGATTTGAAGGGATTGGTTAATTGTGTTGACGCAATGGTTACACAAGCGTTTGCGCTTCCTTGACATAGAAGGGATATATGAACAATGTCATCTCTGAGGAATTTTTCTTGGTTTAAGGATTTATTTTATTTTGATGGTTGAGTCGAAAGAAATATTTTCGTTTTTTTCCCAGCTTAATAGATCAATCAACTCTCTTATTATTATATCGTTACGGGCTTCATCCCATGGTCAGATTGGAATAAGGATCGGAAAAAAATTTTATCCAATTAAATTGTGAAACTGTGGGAACTGCTTACCGTGGTTGCTTAAGTGAAACACAATGCTGAAAAGCATAAAAATATCAAAGATTTTGAATTCCAACTTGTTTAATCTAAATTTACAATATACTTCACTCAAAATCATTAAGAGCGCTTCGATCGCGCTTCAGATTACCATACCAATGCAACATCAAAATAAAAAAAAATCCAATTAAAAACCCATCATACACGCGCATCATCACCCTCCTCCCAAATTATCATATTTTCATAAAACCTCACCTGCCTTTGCGTCACCCGTGCCTGTAATTACAATCATTACCCGGCAATTCTCCTCTCCTTTGTCTAAGCAAAGTATCTCCACTGCTCATCGGCTGCAAAAGGCCAACTTCACACTCGATCCCGAAAAAAAAATCTGGATCCCTTGTATAGTCGCAACAATGAACCCGATTTCGTCTGGAGAGAGAGAGAGAGAGAGAGAGAGAGAGGGACGATCGATCTGTTCAGCTAATTGTCGTGCAGAGAACATCCTGGAATCTCTTTGGGAGTGAGAAGAATTGCGCGCTGCCGATTGCACGAGAAAGAGAGAGAGCCGAACCCCCTCGAGTGCACAATGGCGTGTGTGGCTTGTTGCATTGAGGACGTTCCGATGTTGTGCACGGTATGGTTTTTTTTTTTCGTTCGCGCTCTCTCGAGGTAAGCGATCGATGGTAAAGTGGGTCAGGGGATTATAGAGGTTGGCTCTATTGATTCTCGAGGAAGATTTGTTGAATCGAGGAGTGCTTATGTTGATGTTGCATTTTAATTCGTCGAATTGGTGAAAATCATGAATAAACAGTGTCCTAAACGTCCGGATTAACAGTTGTAAGATTGACCTAGTTTGTAACAAAAGAAAGCCTCGAACCTTAAAATACTTCGGATCCGGTGATTCGTTACTGAGCATCTAGTGCTAGAAGGCATCAGCTGAGCTCTCATGACACATCATTTCTTGCTGCCACTAATGAGGTGAAAAGAATTAGCTCTG
Source organism: Eupelmus azureus (assembly GCA_030522685.1). Taxonomy (NCBI): domain Eukaryota; kingdom Metazoa; phylum Arthropoda; class Insecta; order Hymenoptera; family Eupelmidae; genus Eupelmus; species Eupelmus azureus. The sequence goes on along the minus strand of JAPYZA010008647.1, from coordinate 5,426 downwards.
AGCACACGTGCGAACGAATGATGCTTTCTTTTCTGTTTGCTTTGTCAAAGCACAACAGACAGATACCGTTGAGAGTCTAATTTTGACTCAATTGATGTGTCAAGGTCGCGTTTTTCTTAAAAGTATTTGACTATTGTTGTCAACACTTGTAAAATTCGTTAATTTTGAGTGAATTTTCAATGTGAGAATGAAGAATTGAGTACTCAAATAAAAAATGTTGATGTAAAAAATATCTACGTTTGCTAAAAAATCGAAGATTAAATTTTAGATGGTACTGTTTCATTGTATTGTTATGAGGGGATCCATAAGCATACAGTACACTCTAATATAAAGCGAGTACCAACTTCTCCTTGTCAAACGTAATATGATTACTTCATCGTAGATGTTGAATCATTACAATACCCACTTTATTATCATCTACGTTTCCTTATCAAAGGAATTGTCCATGCACCGTGTTATTAGTAATTTTCAAGTAATCTGTTATTTCCTATTATTTGAAATTCAGTATTTCGGAAATTCTATTGGACTTCAATTATTCCTACATTACATAAAAATTATCATTTCGATGTTAGAAGCAACTAATTTTCTCGCTACGTAGGATTTTAATGAATCTTACGTTGAACCACGCGTGTTGTTTCAATTATTTTGAATCTGCGAGGATGAACAAGCTGTTTGTTTAGAAGCATCGTAGCAATGGCGAATGGAAATTCTTGAATTCCTAATTAAGTGAATCAGAGATGGAAAACAGAGGTAATAAGCGAGAAAATAAATGTTTTCCATAGCCTTAAATGGACGGAGCTAAAATAGTTCGGTGATGTGAAATAAAATCCTTACAATTTGTTTTTTCACGTATCGTTTTCTATTCTATCTTAAAAACATTTACTAGTATGAAAATAAGTTTTCATTGACTTTCTCTATTTTGTAAGATATTGGATTCTCAATGGGATGATAAATTCATTTGTTATCTCGGATATTTATTAGGCATTATGCACAACAAAATAACGTATAAATGAATAAGAGTAATGATAAAATTGGTACGGACATATCAGGAGTACATCTTAAAAGGGTCATGCCATTACTAAAAACAGCAAAATATAAAGCAGAACCAGTCAAATTTTGTTTTTGTTTCTTATAAGCATTTCTTATATTCTTATACCTTTCAATATTTAAGCCTAAATGTTACAAAGTAATGCATAAAAAACTATGACTCACCTGTTTTTGTTCAAATTTTCTACAAAAGGAATGTTTTCGCAATGAATATTAAAATTTCTTAAAGATTACTCAATAAAGAAGCAAATTGGACAAACATAAATACTGCTTTTGTTCGTAAATGTCAACTTTTATTTACAGTTTCGAAAAGTAATACTCATGGTACGCAAAATCTGTTGCAAAGTCAGCGATGCAATAATTACAGTATTTAATTCACATGCCAAACTCATTCATAGTTTTATGAAGAGTCATTAAAATGAAAAAGATTCTCTTTTAAGACGATCAATTTATTAGTGCAAAGTAGCATTGTTACGACTTTATAAACAACAAACAATGATTTTTGTACTTATCTTTCACAATAACGATTCAAGACTGTATCCTTGATTGTGATTATGAAGATTGAAGTTAAAAATGTTACTTAAAATAAATCTTTACAGTTGCACAATTACGAAAAATTTCTAATTTAAAGCGTATCTGAACGTACTACAATAATAAAGTGGTATTACGGTTCTAATCCAGTAGTAATTACTTCTTAAAATTAATACATCTAAGATATTCGCTGATGACATGTAAGGTTTTTGAGAAATCCAATTGCCAGAGGGCAGGTATAAAACACACTAATTAAATTAAATTTTTGAAATAAAGATTTGTATTTCTATATGATACGCTATATAGTTTATAATCACTGTTATTAGATTACTTAAATTTTAATTCGGATTCACGGTCGTTTTTAATCTTATAAAATATGGATGTACAGCTTTTTATTCGAAAAGATTGATACGACCCTGATCAAATAATTGAGACACCTCGGAACAATGTAGAAAAATCATTGATATCGAACAAGGATTTACATTCGAATCCCTTTTACACATCCTTCGTACCACCTTCACTCCATCCCTACATTCACTCTCACACCCGACACCCCTTCAATCAAAAAACCACATCCTCCTTCACCAAACCCGAGAAAAAGGAAACGATCCCAGCCATTACTAATTACCTCGACACACGGATCCTCCTTAGCGGCAAGGCCGCCAGCAAAGTCAAATTATTATCATCCACGATCGATTCTGTCGTGTGGATCGCGCTTAGCACGATTCCAAGTTGCGTAAGAGAGGCGCCTGCTTCTCGATGCCGCGCGCGCTCGCGCGCTCATTGCGCAATCGCGGAGGCTGCGCGAATTCGCTGCAGGAGATGCAAAGCATGCAAGGCGCGACTTTCTTGAGTAACAGAAGAATGCCGGCTCGTTTAATTAATTAGGATGCAGATGCGCCGCGATACGCCATGTTTTTCCTTGTTATCGGGCCGCTTTAGCATTTTTCTCTCGGCGCTGTTTGTTTTTTCGCGGATGTTACCTTGGTCGATTGGATTTTTGTAGATCGAAGGTGTACAGGCACGTGGGATGTTTTGCGCTGACCTTTCGCAAATGGTGGAGAAGGTGAGGATGAAGGGGGATTCTTTTTTTGTTGGGGGAAAAATGAAAGTAAAAATTGCGTTAGTTTGAATATTTTATTTCGTAAAGTGTTATTAGGAAAATTGTGGTCGGAGCGTAATTGTACAAATACAATTTACTTGTACAATATATACTTTCTTTTGAAATAGCGCTTTTCACACGCGGTATTACCGTTCATGGAAAATATTACGGTGATTTACATACAAAGAAACTCCGTAGCAGTCTATAAAATAAATGTGTAAATCGGCTGGTAGTTATGTGATTGTATTTTTACTATACAATCCATTTAAAATTAAAATTTAAATACTCAAATACGTCGAGCGCGACCTTATGTACTTCTTTCATAGTATAATGTAAACAGTGTGTAAAAGACTTACATACGAATACTGCTTTAACTGTATGCATAATATGAAAAATTAAATACATTTTTTTTTCAATTCGTGAAAAAATGTAAGAGAAATTGAAGTTTCATTATCTGCTGAGCGGTAATGACAGTCGGCGCGTTTGTGGCGCAATACTTCTAAAATATGAAAGCTTATTATGCTACGGCATCGCAGTTATAACTTCAATGAATCGCTCTTACAGTTTTATCTACATACATTTACGACTTAAAAGCTTGGCAAAAATCTTGTTCAACTCTCGTCAACTATTTACGACCCCGAGAAATTCGAGATTTTGAAATTTTATACTTGAATTCTATCAAGCGCCCGATTAAATTTATAACATTAAGAAGCTGCTTTTTTACCTTACCTACGCGGCGCAACTACTCCGCGTAATTTTATACCTCATTATTACTGAAATAACTAAAAGCCTATACCTTCCATCAGTTTCATTACCATCTTACCTTTATCACTCACGATCAGCCAAATAATCAACCAAAAAACCCACCCAACCATCAAATCCGTCTCACCAAACCCGTCCTCATACTACTTCAACCTCACGCACAAAAATTCGCCCTTTCTCTCCACCCAAGCAGACAAAACCACGAGCCATAAATCATTATCAGCAGACTAGCGCTGACTGCGCCTCTCCCGCAGAAATCTAGTCCTGCGCGACAAGCGAGTAAAACGTATACATATCTCTCCTCGATCCCTCTTACTTGCAGCAGCCTCGCGCACGATTTTAGCTAAGGGGTATATACACGGCGACACACGTGTGTGCATAAAAGGATTCCTATGGCGACGCCTGCCACGGAGGTATGTGTAGTAGGTGCGCTTAGCTACGTTACCTTTGCACTCGCGGCGCGATCCAGCTAGCTTGGCGATCGTCATAATTCACCCGGCCAAAGAGAGAGAGAGAGAAAGACGCGCCTGTTATCGAGCGCGAATGCCACGGGAGTGCTGCGCTGTGTATATACCCTCGACGAGCTTTCTGCTCCTCTTTTTTTTTTATTTTAGTTTAAGAGTGTGTTCGGATGGCTGCGAGAGGATTGAGAAATCGATGAGCGTGTGGATGGGATCGATTATGCGGGCTGGTTTGTTTGAGCGGAGCTGGGTTGGATGGTTTTCGAGAGCTTTATTTGGAAATTGGAAAGGGTATTGATGTAAAAAATTTATTTTTAATAATGATTGTCGGAATGTTAAAACAATATCGTGACAATATTGTGTCAATATTATTTTTTATTTATTCTACTATTTCTTTCGAATAAAAAGTTAAGATTCTACCTTCACAGCGTCACTTCAAACAGAAAACCTGCAGCCTAACGCACCGAGCTCGAATCTTCGCCTAAAAATTAAGCAATTCTCCCAACGACTGCTCCCCCCAGATCCTTCCAAAGCCATCTCCTTTGTCAGCGCTCGCGGCGCGTTTGGCAGCGTATGCGCTCAGAGGCGAGAGCGGCCTGCGCGGCTCCTCCTGAAATCTTCTCTCCCCCGCTAGGTAAAAGAGGGAGATGCAGGCGGCACACACGTTTACACATCTGGGGGGGAAACGGCTGCGCGCATCGTTAGACGATCTCTGGCGGGTATATATAAGGCTGCGAGCGGCTGCCGGGCTTCGATTGTGAGAGAGCATACGTAACACTGCCTTTGCGTGCACTTAGAGAGCTTAAAAAGCGCCAGTCCCTTTATTATCGTCGAGCGGCAGTGTTTTGTGATTGGTTTCTTTTTGGAAATGAAGCTGGGATTGAGATTGATTTTGGGATCGAAGGTGGGGAACTGTAGAGTGAGTTTTGACGAGGGTGAAGATATAGTTTTGGATTTGAGTTTGGTGGAAGATTTGGTAGAGATTAAAGGGTTTAAATTAGGTCTTTTTGAAAGCTTTTCTTTTCGTTTTTCAAGAACAAAAAACAAATAATACGTTTTTTTTAAATTATGGTATTATATTATTACTATATTTATTTCACGTGATAAAGTAGCTTATGATTGGAATAATAAAACATATTTCACGGTTTAAGAGAAATTAAAAAAAAATTTTAATAGCTAAAAATTTAAAAGCTTAAGATTTACAATCTCTAAACTTAGTTTACATTTTTAAATTTTTTAAAATTTTTGTTACTCCAATGAATTTATTACGCTTTTTCTAAAATATTTTTCTCATTTTTTTGTGACTTTTTCTAAAATAGAGGATTAAACGTATGTCTTAATCTTTGTGTAAAATAATAACAAACTTTTTTTACTATTCATTTATTCTTCTATGCATTAAAATTAATACTTTTATTTAATCAATTTATTTATTAATAATAAATAGTAATAATAATAATCATTAATGATAATTATACTTGTAATAATTATTCATTTATATTTACCAATCTAGAATTTAAATAAGA
>JAPYZA010008645.1:0-11651 GCA_030522685.1 Eupelmus azureus | reverse complement strand
ATTTTCAACGAATATTTTATTTTTAGATGCTTTTATTAACTGAGTTATCTAATATTAGTACTATAGACATCTCTTGTATTTTTAATTCACGTTTTTAGAATAGACTTATAATTTTTTTTTCAGACTGCTATTTTAATAAACTATAAGATAGAATTGGATATAGGTGCAAATTTTTAGCTTTGTATGGTCTTCTACCATTCAAATGGAAAAGATAAAAATATTATTCATTTGGTTATAAAGATTCTAAAAGATATTTTTCTTCATTTTATGAGTAACTAAATTTTAAATATAAAGAAGTATAATTTAGCAGGTATCAGAATTCAATGATTATTCTGCTACCAGAAAATTAACATTCAAAACGAATTTCAATATTCAAAGCACAGAAAGCTCGAGCGCAGCATCTCGAGCGATCTCCAACACGGAATAAAATCAAACAATCTCCCGAGCTTAGCAAGACACAATGATCAAAGAAGCGCTCGTCATAATCTAACAAAAGCCGTAGCCGGCGCGTTCGCAAAAAGGCCGTGGCTTCAATTTGTCCCGCGCGTAGACAAACAACACCATCATCTTGTCATCGTCGTAGTCGTATTTGCCTCGCGCGCATCCACAATAGCCCACGCACGCACGAGTCACGCGATACAGACGCGCGCGCCTCCAGCCCTCCGCGCCTGCATCATACACAATGCGCGGAGTGAAAAGAGTCAGCTAAAAACGAGTAACTATGTTATCTTAGAAAGGTAGGACAGAGTCGCAGGTGGAGAAAAAATTGCCCTTTTTACATATAAAACTTGGCCATGCTGAATTCTACCAAGAACCAACTCATCGAGCCGTCGATTAGCCGCATCTGTACTCCAAAGCCGATGCACGAGTCCCTTAAAAAAAAGCGAAGAAGCAGCGGCTCTCGATAGACACGCGAAATAATCGCGCTGACAAAAGAGGGACAACAATACCAGCCTTTTCTCCCTTTGTCTCTCTCTTTCTCTCGGCGAGATGGGCAGACTCTCGGTGGAACGAACTCGGCGCGATAATCGCGCTCGGCTGCAGAGCTCCCTTTCTTTTTTCGGTAGTTCCGCGCACGCGAGAAAGAGGAGGCCTAGGCCCCCGTGTATAATACGCTACAACGCCTCCGGCCCTCGCCGCTGTCTAATTGGGATCCCACTCTTGGGCTGCCGCTTTTTCTCTGCGAGCGAGGATGAGGACCACTCGCGCGCCTCGCGCGGACGGAGAAAGAAGCCGCGCTGCACGAAGGAGGCCTGCGCGAGAGGATGAACAAGTGCCCGAGAGGAATTTTAGATTATAGGACTTGGGAGGGATGGGCTTCGGTTGCTGGGGTGTGAGAGAGGTGGTCCTGGATTTTGTTTAGGGTTGGGATTAGAAAGGTCTAATGGAGATGGCGATTCGAAATTTTGTTAGCATTAATTTTGGATGCGACGAATGTTGTCGATTATTAAAATATTTTATTATTCTAGGAAAAGATCTATAATTGAATTAAATTAGAACAGGCAAAAATGAATTCTTAAAGTTTTGAATATACATTCAGATTGGTGCTGGTGAAATTAATAATTCATTTTTACATTACCTAATTTAATTGAATTTTTAAGTTTCATCATACTCAATATTTATATATAAAGTATCAAGGCATGTATTCATTCCTTCTGTTATTTCTGAACTAGTTTAAAATGGGTATTTGCTAATCAGAAGTTCGAAATCAGAGGCCAAAACCCGCTCGAAAAAAAAATCGAAATATCAATCGCCGAACAAAAGTGCAACAAGTTTCTAGAGTAACAGGTTTGGAACACCTAAAAACTATCCAATTAGTGGGCATAAAAATAAGCTCCCAGACACAAAAGCAGGCCCGTATCAGCATGCCATCTAGTTAGCGCTAATTTTCGGGCTCGCCGCATTCAACTGGAGCAGCGATTCCGGGTGTAAATTGAAAATCCGGTTCGTATCTAAAAAGCCATATATATTCCAGAGCCCAGCCGAGCAAAACAATGTCATACACCTATCCAGTCATCGGGGGCCCACGGAAACTTTCTTCATGCCTCCCGTTACATACCCACCAGCGGATCAGCGATACAATCGACTTAGCGTCAAAGCGTGCAGCTGAAATCACGAATAGAGATTTACAGCAACATTATATAAGATCGCGGACAAAAAAGAAAGCCGAGCTCAGCACACAGCGCAATAGGTTTTGCGCCGATATAGTTCCTGCACGCGTGCGCACGCCAGGGACTTTTCTTTTCGTCGCGCCTGCCTTTGAAAGTCGCGAGTTAACGAGCGCCCAAGGAGAATCACGCCGCGCTGATGTGTGTGTGTGTATGTGCGCTGCAGTACGTTTCTTCTCGCGTTATTGCTTTATGGCAGTCAGTTTTTTGCCAGCTCGCGCGAGGGATACGAAGCAGTTTCGTTCCCGAGCGGAAAGTGAAGGGGAGCCACCGCGTGCACTTGGTGTATATGTATCTCGCGAGATGCATCGGTATTCGCGTCCCTGAGTGCGCGGGTGAGATTCTGGGGATAAGCCGTTCGATTGTTATGGAAATTAATTATTGCCGCAACGAGCGTGATGCGAGCGATCTTTTTTATTTCACGACGGCGGCGCTTTAATTGCTGAATATGATCCGAGCTGTTGTGCAAAGCGGCGCCGCTGCGTGCGCGGCCGATTTTACGAACGCGCTCGACGGGCGCTTTAACGGCGTGTAACAGTGTAATTTCGCCACGTAACAGGATCGCGCGTAAAAATCGGCGGCTTTTATCGTCAAAAATCAATTATTCTTTTCGCGCTCACGACTCTGCAAATGCACTCCCGCGCATGATTCCGTTACGTAAGCGGCTTCATAACCGACTACTTTTCCCATGCACCGACAAACAACACACACATGCTTTCGCCAAATTGTCGCGTAAAAAGGCCCACTCTCTCTCCGGCGGTGATTTTTCCGAGTCGCGCGCAGTCATAACAGCTCGTAATAGTCGCTATCGCGAGGAGCAAAGGCGCGCCGGCGACTGAAATTTATTGCGCGCGCACGGCCCGAAAAATGGAGAAAACAGAGTGTCAAAGGCCGCGTTTAAATACCCGCCCCTCACCTCGCCGCCTGGGAGAGCTGCCTTTGAAGCCGGCTCTTTTTTCGCGCTGCTCGTTTATTAGAAAGCCAGAGAGAGAGAGAGAGAGAGAGAGAGCTCGATTCGCGAGGGCACAAACGCGAAACAGGCAGAAGCGCGCGCCGGAGATGCTCCTTTGCCGGTAGAAAACAAATGTTGATGCGACAAGAGCCGCCTATATTCGGCCGCTTAGATGCCGGCCGGGAGTAAGGAGGCTAATACGCGCGCATTACGACGCGCTTTCATCTTGGCCGAAAGGCTTTTAAAGTGCCGGGGACCGAGGCGAAATGAGGGGACAAGGAGGGTAAGAGAGCAGAGAGTGCGGCTGTGTTGAGCGAGATTGAAGTAAGGAGATTTAAGGGCAAGAGTTGTTTGCTTGGAAGCGAGAGATTGTTGATGAGGGGTTTTGGGCGGTGGATTGATGATTGGTTTTGGTGAGGTGGCTGCGGGTTGATTGTTCGGGGAGAAAATTGAAAATGAATAAATAATCTGAGAATTAGAGGTATAGTCAATTATTCAAATCGAATTTTAATAATATTGCATTCTAAAGTTTCCGTGAGAGTAAGAAAAAGTAAATTTTTAAATCTTTTAGTTATTAATACGTTTTAAAAATTTAAAAATTTGGTAAAACTACTGTTTTTGTGAATATATTTCTATAATTATTCATTTTCGTCAAATCTCAAATTATAGAGATAAAAGCATCGCTTATTTCTCCGAAGCCTCTTATAAAGCTAATAAAATTATACCCGACAGCTCAACGAAATCGTTTTGTTAACGCACAAGAGAATAATTTTTCCCTGACTCAGCTCGAAAAAGAAAAAGAAAAAGAAAAATTAAGCCACCGCGCGCAGCATCACGAGGCATAGTCCAGGCACTGCACATACACACACGCATATCCTGATCTCGGCAGAAAAGAAGCACGGCAGCGCGGCGGTGGCAGCTCAGGGCGCGATATAGAGTCACGTCGTCGCTTTAATTAGCCTGCCAAGCTCGCTCTCCGCAAGGGCTCGTCGTCTGCAACCGCTAGCTCGTTCGCCTCGCACCCCAATTCTCCAAGTTCCATCCTTGGCAGTCGCTTCTCTCTTTTGCCCGTCACTTTCGCGCGCATCCTCTCTCGCTGCGCAGCAGCCTCGGTAGCCCCGCGTGAAATATTATATAGCCGACGGTGACAAGGTGTTTACCACGTTAGGCCGTCATCGTCAGCGGCGACGTTCTTTTTGGACTCGAGGCGCGCGCTCGCGCTGCGAATTGGAGAGAAAAAGAGAGGAAGAGTGCAAAGAGAAGAGAATTATAAGGAGAGCTTGCGCGCGCGCGCGCGAGAGAGAGTATGTATACATATATATATAGGGATATGTTTGCCGACGAGAGACAAGAAGAGCGCTGCCGTTGAGCGCGACGAACTTCCTATAAAGCCCTTGAGAGGCTGAGGGAGTCAAAGGAACTGAGATTGATGGTGGAGGCGAGATTGAAAAATATTTTGGCAAACACAATTTTGCATAGTCGAGAGAGATTACCTCGCTCGGGTGGCGCGAGCCGAGAGGGACGCCTTTTAATATAAATTAGACTCGAGAGTGACAATACTTGCGAGGCTGCTGCTGTCCGCAGGAGGTGCCTGTTTGTCGAGGATCCATTGTTTTCCTTAGATGTTTATATATTTTTTTTTAGAAAATGATAATGTTTTTTTCTGTTAGCTGTAAGTCTTTATGGTTTCTTTAAAGATATTGTACAAAGTGCTTGCGTGTTTAAACATTTAATAATATAATCACATCAATTATGGAACTGTTAAAATAATTAAATATTCAATTGAAATGACAGTGGAGGTGTATTACTAGAATAATCTGTTGTAACAAGTAAATCCTTTTCTCACTGCACAGTTATTTTGTTGCTAATTATAGAATCGACTACAAATGATAATAAATAAAACTTGAAAATGGCAATGTCAAATATTTTTTTGTAAAATAAAAGAATATATTCTTTCGTTTACATAAAACTTTACATTGGAGTGCAGTAGGTAGCAGGCAATGTTTTAAAAATAATCTTCGAGTAAGCGTGCATTTACATTCGATGCAAATATCGGAAAATGTTGGAAAGAAATTAAAACTCGATCAAGCACCGGGTAACATACTGTTATGTCAGTGCGCTTCAAAAGGTCAAGACGTTGATATTTCACTGTGTTCAAAAATATGAAAAAGCTATATTACCGGCATGCAAAGTGTTAAAAATACGCGACAGGTAAGTCATTTATCAGTGTCAGTCTTGGCAGAGAAATGTGCGTCGCTCGTAACAAAAATATGAATCTCTTCATGTTTGAATTATGTTTCGTCGGGCAAAAAAATAACATTTTTCCTCATGACATTCTGCATAACGCACGAAAAAGCAAAAAGGAGTATCTGTCATTCCGACCTTTTAATATTTTTTAATAACCCAAGTTCTCCGGCTGTCCCATTAATCCACCAAATCTCTATACAATTCCCTCATCAAAAGCTTATAAATTCCCAAAAAAAGTAATATTCTCCCGAAAAAATCGCAATCCCCATCGGCTCCCTTAAACGAGAGCTCCGGCCCACTTTCGCGAGTTCAAAGGCCGCGTCTAACATAACGAGTAAAAAAGTGGGTGAGAAAAGTCAGCTCTCGCGCGAAATGTAGCCTCCTCCTCGAAAAACTTTCCGAAGCAATAACATTTAGGCAATTCACGCTATACAGCCGCACAGCTAGTTGCGGCTGTAATATTTTTCTCTCACCCCCCGTTCCGTATAACGATCAGAGGGTAAACGCGCGTGGCACAGTTGCCAGCGGCAAGCTTGCAGTTTGGCGACGCGGCGCTTCCCTTATGCGACCGTAAAATTCTCCTTCACTTCGCGAGCTGCTTGCGACGTATTCGGCGAAGGGGGGGGGGCTTTAAACTTCAGACGCGCCGTAAACTGGCGCGCCCCAGCCGAGGCTGATTTTGCTTGCCAGGTACTTTGTATGCCGGATGTACGTGCCTATGTAGACATGTTTTTGAGTGGCAAAACCTCGGCCGGATTTCGCGTGAACACGCGCACCTGGAACAAAGATCGGAGCCCTCGGGAAGAAGCGAGCTGCATCCAAGTTTCCGCCCCCCTCCCCCCTCTGATCTTGTGCTCCGTTTGTTTTATGCAGCGCGAACGGCCGCGTATATATAAAGTTATAATGCCGTAAAAGTTCATTATCGAGCGGAGGGATGCGAGAGGAGAGTATGAACATTCTATTGGGACGGATTAACGTCCGGAAAATTTATGCGCCGATAAATACGTATTAAAATATTGAAAGAGGGAGAAAATTAGATTGTTAAATGGAGTAGCGTTGCTGTAGACGAGTTTCTGGCTTGGAGCTGGATCGGAGTTGAAAAACTTGAGCGCTGATCCTGCTTTGGTACTTTCTTTTAGGTTTCTTGCTTTAGCTTCGTCGCAATTTCCTTTTTTTTTCCATTTTCGATGGGTTGTTGCGAAGTTACAGCTCAATCTTGCTGAAAAATAGTTTATTAGACTTGAATTTTCTTTTAGTATATTAAGTATTATAAAGATATATGCTCACCCTATTAAAGAGGACGACCAATTAGTTTTTAAGATGCGTATAAAATAAGTTAAGAGGTTTGATTAAATCGTGAAATTGAAAATTTTATACTTTAATTTAACTATTTAAATATTAAATAATTTAATGATGTTTAATAAAGATTTATTTTACAAAATTGTTAATGATATTGTAGAATTGTGCACAAAATTATTTAAATTTTGAAATGCATAAAAAATTTATTAAAATCTTTTGAAAAGACTGTCTTTTGAACGATAGATATAATTGAATTTTAAATCTAATTTAAATGTATTTATATACTCCGCAGATGTCTCTTAAAATGTCATGTTTTAACGTTCATTATAAAATACTTGAAATTCTTTACTTTTCCAGAAGGAAAATTTCACGACGACATAAAGAAGGATTTTGAAATTTCAGCGTTGAGATATTATTTTTGAACTCCGGAAAACTACATTTGCAATTCTATAGCTCGTTCATGCGTGAGAGTATTTTAATAAAAACGTAGAGCGCAAGAATAGTTTCAAATATTGCAGCTTCTGGAAATTGTCCATGAAATTTTAATATGCAAATTTTCTTATGTTCCAATTTAAAAACGAATATAAATTCGGAATAAAACATCAAGCGAATTGTTTCCACTATACACACAATATTTGCATCCTCCAGTATGAAATTAACGCATTCTCTAAAAACCGAACGCATCGATAAAAATCATAATGCTCCTCCGCTGAAATCCGCAGATTAATAAAACATTTACCGCGCAATCACACGAAAATCTTGATTAAAAAATCAGTCCCGGAAACGTGAAATTTCCTCTTTGTCGGACACATGCGCGCTCCCACACTAACACCCTCGTTACAAAAAAAAGAAAGAAAAATTCATCAATCCGCATAATACACGCAGCAAACGATATTAATTCCAATCCACCAGGCAAACCCCCGCAATGCAAGCGCTCATCCGTGCATAAACGTCCGTTCGACAGCAAGCCGCCAGAAAAAGCGGAAAAAAAATCAATCTCGCACCGGACCACAGACATATCCAAATGCTCCCGAAAATTAAAACGCATAATAGCAGTACAGCATCGCATAAAGCAGCGTATCAGCTTGTGCTCGCAGGCCTAGACCGAGAGAGAATCGAGAGCTCGCGACAGGCTAATTTCACTTATTCACGGGACATTACACTGCGGGAGAGCTCGCGAGAGAGTTGGGGCGCGTGCACAGCAGCGAATTCTGGCTGGCTAATGCGCCGTTAAATAATCGATCAATTCGCCAATAAACAGAAGCAAAAGCGGCCGCTGCTCGCCGAGGATGCCGCAGACACTTCCATTTAGCAATAAGCCACGCGACGAGCGAGCTTTCCCCGATAGCCTCTCTCACTCTCTCTCTCTCTCCTCTCTCTCTCTTCTCCTTCTCGTTGCATCTGACGTGCGCGCACGGGATCGGGTCTCTTGCGGGCGCGCGTCGCCACATGTCGTTGCTGCTGCGAGCACACAGGCCCCCCTGACTGCTGCTGCTGCTGCTGCAGCTTCTTCTCTTGTTCCTCGCGTATATGTGTGTATATATCTATACATATAGCCGTCCGTGTCATAGACGGAGGAGAGTAGAGCATCTGGGCTGCGCGTGCTGAGGTATGGCTGAGGAGGCTGCTGCTGCTGCTGCTGCTGCGTGCCCAGTGTTGGGTGAAAATATTGCGCGTGGAATTATTACGCGCGGAGGCTTGCTGTTTTTGCACACGCGACAAGAGAGCTGGCCAGATGGGCTCGAGCTTTGATCAAGCGCGCGCGCGCATGCTTGTGGACGTATATGCTGAGCGTTCTGGGCTTTTTGCTGCGGTTTCTTTTTATCTTAGGGTTTCTGAGGGTGGGCCGTGGATCGTTTTTAAATGTAGTAGTGGGATGAATAAGTTGGGAAGTTGGGTTTGTTAAGAAATTTGATAATTTTGTAACTTTATTAATAATGTTGTATTATAGTTTAATATTGTTTCAGTAATATTGCGTTAACGTGAGACGTTCTTGTTACAGTATTATATTAGTTTTGGAATTAATGAGCTGGCCTGAGATCACATATTCTTAAGAAATTATTGAACAATTAAAAAGTTAATGAATTTATAACGTTGTTATATAATATTATGTTACTATATCTGGTTATAAGGGTATCGGGATACTTTATAATCTTGTAGTATCATCAGATTATTTTTGTGTAATTAATACACCGATACTACGAGATAATTTTCTTTAGAATTTAATAAGCAATTTGGTAAATGAGATGTTTACGGAGATTTAATTGGATTTTTATAATTTTAGGAATACTAAACTGTATTTAGGTGAACGTTATTTCGCAAAGTTCTAATTTAAAGTACACGAGCCTGCAATTTATAGGTCACGAACTCCAAGAGATTATATCGATCAAGCAATATGGGTCAGAACGTTCGGAGATATAGCCTTTCGTATTAAATTCTAAGCCCTTTTAATAATATTACCTCGCTCGACGGAGCTATTTTTACAGTGAACCCATTAGACAGGAAGAAATGAAAAAGCAGTGAAATATTTTGATTCTGAACGTCGCATTTTCGGCGGATTATTGCTTTATTATTATTAAATTGTCAATCCAATTATCGTATTTGCTGCCCGATTGTCTATTCCCTTTATACAGCTGCGCGCGTGACGAATCAGATGCATTATATACACAAATTTCTATTAAAATGGTATTACGCTTTTAATCAAAATCAGAAGCGTAATCTAATGTTCGATAATCCATTCAGTCGACTGTTACAACGCTATGTATTTTCAATGACGAATCAACTCGCTGCGTATACACAATGGCATTTTCAACTTTCGTTGCATTAAAATTTGCATGAGTGATAACGTCATTTGAGGATTTAATTCTTCGTGTGAAATTAATGAAAGTCTGCAAGCGGAAATGTTATTTAAAATAATCTATTTATGTATGTCTCTCGCCATTAGTTTGTACAGTTATTAGGTAAAGACCAAAGGCTCAATTCTGATCGGAAAATCCTTTATATACATGAAATAGCCATATTTTACATAATAAAATGATGAAGCAGTATACAAAATAATTTTTAAATCGGATCGGGAATTCTTATATTATTCCCGCATCAAAATAAAATTGAACATTTTTCTATGTGCAAGCTTTAACAAGTTTTCAAAAAATTTTAAATTCACCTCTATACTCGATTTTAATTTGAGTCAAACGAGTTAATGTGGCCAAAAAATCTTCGACGCCAACGTAAATTTTAATTCCGCAAAACAGGCGAAGAAAAGCTCTTTAATAAAGCCTGACAGCTATCCCAGCTAAAGCTCGACGTCGCAACATCCGCGATAAAACATAATATACATTCGCGTTCACACGTCAACTCCCAAAGATCCCTCTTCGAGTGTGTCATCATGGCAATTTCGTTAATCTAATCCAGAGCCAGGCAGAACCAGCGCCTTCGAGGCGGAGCCTCGACTTTTTTGCCACCGCCCGGCTGGCTTCGCGTTCAATTGCCCCGACGATGCAAAAAAGCATGACTTTGGTGAATCGCGCACATGCGCAGAGGAAAAAACGATCCCGAGCCGCGCGCTCGGGGAGAAAATGAAGAATAAAAAAAAAGAAGCGGAGAGAATGTGTTCTCGCGTCGAGAAAGATAGCTAGAGAGAGAGAGAGAGGAAATTTCGAGTGGGTTAAGACGATAAGGCCGGCGTCTTTGAGGCGCATGTCGGAGGAGAGAGAGAAAGAGAAATCTCCGCGTGCGCGCGCTCGCGTGTATGTGTGTATAGAGAGAGGGAGGTTAATTTTATTATCGCTCATTCTCGCTGCCGTTCGAGGCCTGGCTCACGAACGAGTTATTGCATCAAGACGGAAATTTCTTTTATCCTTATCGAGCGCTGTATACCCAGCCCAGGTTACCCCCCTCCTTTTTCTGGGGAGCTCTGATAAGTCTGCATTGCTCGCTCTTGGCTCTCGTATTTGTGTGCGTGCTGCACTGGGATTTCTCTCGCTCTGTGTATGTATGCAGGTGAGAAAAATGGGGATGCTTGGAGTTGTGTGTGTGAGAGAGAAGGTCTCGTTACTTAGCCGAGCGGCAAACTTTTACGAGATAGGCGTAATGGCCTTAACAGATATTGTTTATCCGCACGTCGAGCGCTATTATTTCGTTCATATTTTCAGATAGAGCCTTTTGCGCCGAGCTCGGGCCGAGAGTATTAAGTTCACGTTTAGAGAGTGAAAGTGAAATTTGAGTCTAATTTGCTTTTCATATCGTGACGCTTACGCTAAACGAACTGTCACTTTTCTTGCATTTTCCATTCGCCGTAAATCAGCAAAGTTTCGAGCGAGGGCCGAAAGAATTAAAACGTTAAAAGGCTCTGAAAAGGCTCCGGAGAGCTAGAAGCAGTTACGCTCGTAAATAAAGCAGCGGCCCTAAGCGCGCGAGTGCAGGAAATGAATCCTAAAGGCATGAAAATACCATAGCTCGCAATTTTCTCTGTGCAGCCGAGCTACAGAGCCGCGTCATCTACACACGCTCACGCTCGGGGGCAGTATTCGATTAAAAAGGAATATCTGGCCCTCTGACGGACGTATCTCGATTAGCGCTCCTTTCAAACGCGGACATCGCGCGCCGAATCTAGTTTCCGTAGCTTCGACGTTCAGATTTCGATGCTCTCTCACACGTGCATATATACGCGAAATTCGGGCGATAATCTACTTGCCGAGCGAGAGCGGCCCAGCGGCTGATATTACTAGCTCTTTCTCCCTCCTGCGCACGTGCACAAGCTGAGAGTACCTTTCGGCGCGAACGACCTGTTAAGCGGAGCGGTATCAAGTTTAACGCCCGGCTCTCCTTATATATATATAGAGAGTTATATACTCTTCGCGCCGGCCGTTGTGTTATATGGCCGGCGCGCGATAACTGGCGTAAAATTTGAAAAGTTCTCTTCGGCCTTCTCTCTTGCTCTTGTGAGCGTTTTCGTTTTGGCTCGCGTGCTTCGGCTTCTTTTTTTT
>JAPYZA010008644.1:0-13993 GCA_030522685.1 Eupelmus azureus | reverse complement strand
AATGGGTGGAATGTTTTTTATTTGGTGAGTGTTTTGTTAGGTAGTGTGAGGGGCAATCTTAGAAAGTTAACCTTTCAGCGATTGATGAATAGATAAATTACTTTTAATAGCTATTTGTCATACTGTGGTGGATAATAATCTGATCTTTTAATCATTAAGTAGCAAATCTAAGATCGTTTATGAATGTATTAAGCTTTCTCATCAAAAAAGTGTCATTTTATTTTACTTTATATAAATTTGAATACATCAGAAGAAGGGAACATTTTCTTTTGCAATGAAAGGTTTAAAAAATTAACTTTGAATTAATTTTTTATCTTTTTGTATTAATTGTCTTAAAGAACAAATTTGATTCAAGGACTTGAAAGTCGTTCTAATTATTATGTAGAAGATATAGATTTTTCGATTTAATCAGGAAGATTAATCTTATTATCGAAACTCATCGATAAAACTTTTAATGATTGATAGGTTTGAGTAGAAATTCTTAATGAACACTCAAATATCTACGGAAAGAAAAATTACTTTTACTTTTTAGTAGCTGTAGTATTCTTAATCTATTTTTACTTCTTCGTGTTGAAATTCTAATTAGGTAGCAAGAGTAAAAAAAGTCATGCATTATGCACAAACTCATCATGGACTTATATGCCGATAAAATTAGAATATTTTTAGAAAAAAGTATGATGTTCTAATGTTCTGAATGAACGGTTTTAAAAGGATTAGTACCTATAATTAGTCAGAATCATCTTTGAATATATTAAATTATTTAACTACTTTGAATGTGCTTTTATATAATATAAAAAATAGCTGAACTAAATCATGACTGCAGTACTATTTATAATCCACTCGTCCACGTAAGCGACAAAGTCAACACGAGAATCCAATCAAAGCCATCTCTCCACTCTAAAAACATCGACACTCCTCCACTACATTACAAGACCCCATTATCCAGCTCGCAAGAACAACAAAACGAAGTTAATCTCTCAGACGGCGTAGAAATTACCGATAATAGTTCCACCTCGCATCCTTGTTATCGTTAAATTTACCACCACGATGTACGTGTAATTTATATATATGAAAAAAAACTTATAACTTTCTTGAACGTAGACGAGCGTATCCGAGCGTTTATAGAAATCCAGTGAGAGAGATAGGTAGGAGAGCGCATCACTTCGATCGGATAATTGCGAAAGGTTTCACGCTGTGAAGGCGAGAAGTATAGACGGTTCTTTTTTTGTCGCTCGTGTGCGCTTTCTTGAAAGGCGGAGCAATTATTGAGAAACTCGCTTTCGAGCTTGACGCGTTTGGGTTTTCTTGGTTTTAATTGCGTTATTTTTAGATGGATTTTCGTCGTTTTAGAGTGACGGGGATTATTTCTGTTATCGAAAATAAAAATCAAATTGACTTGGATGATTTTTTGAATTTATTTAGCAACGGAAATTGGTTAAATTAGCGAGTTTCGAAGTGTAATAATAGCTTATTTCTGCAACAAATTACGTGGTTATTTAAATACAAATTTTAATTTAAATAAAGTTAAAATTACCTGTGAATAATTTTACGAAGTTAATAACCGTATCATGTCTAACCGTACCATTTTCACCTTTAATTTGATTTATTTTGCTTAATAAAAAAATCACATAACTACAGAACGAATTGTTCTTTTTATATAAGAACTACGTGAAAATTTAATGCACGTAAACTCCGAGCCTCTGCATGCATAACATTAACGATAAAAATGGAACGCGTTTTATTATACATAATCCAACCGAATAACAGTCTTACACATAAAAGACACTAAATACTGAATTATCTATAAACGAAATGTTTTATTTCTCACTCAATCACTAAAAATCCACCTATACATTCGAGCAACCTTCCTAAAGTCCATGCGCACATAACAACCGTTCAGCAAAACATTTCTCTCAAACATAATTTTTCCCTTCCTCTACAACCATTAAAAAACAAATCGAAAAAGCGCCGGCAACGATTTGCGAATTTCAGGAAACGAAAATTCCCTTAATTGATAGCTCGGCCAGCAATAGAGCAGAACCACCGCTGCGATAGCTCCTTGCAACCGATACACACACAGCTCCGAGGCATTATCCGCTCTTACGCTACGGTAATGAGCCGTAATAGCTCGTTTCATTTTCCTCGCGCGCGCGCACGCACGAAAATCGCGACTTTCATCGATCGCGTGAGCCGTTTTTCTTCATACGCGATTGATAATGCCAGCACGCGCGGCTGCCTTTATTGGCCTGAGCTGGGTTTTATATAGGCGGGCGAGCTGTAAATTAATTTACGAGAGCTGTTGTGTTGGGCAAAAAGCTGATAATTCGCTCTTTCTTTCTGTTTGTTGCGTTTTGCTGGGGGAATATGGGAGCAAGAGCGTGAAGCGTAAAACTGCAAAAGTCGAGAGGTGATTTCGAGCTGGAGGGACTTTGTTTGAAGTCGAGTTTGGCTGGGTTTGTGCGTTGGGTAATGAGCGGAAGGGAGGAAGAGAGGGTGTATTGTGATGCGGATAATTAGGGGAATATGTTGATGTTGTGGCTGATTTAATTCGAGTCGCGAAGATGGAGAATGTGATTGTGTATTGGAGTGTGAGATTTGGATTTTGTTATTTCTTTGTTCTTTTTTATTTTGTTTTTTTATTATTTTAAGGTGTATAAAGTTTATAGGCTATAATATACAGTTGATTTAAAGAGTTAGTATCTTGACGTAACACCACTTTTTACGAAATCGATTGTAGAATCTTTGTTGATTGCATTTGGCATCAAGTTATAAAGATATGTTTAAAACTATAATAATTTTCTTTATTTTCTATGCATGTATTGATATTTCTTTTTATTTTATAGTGATTATTTTTTATCAATGAAATGTACTTGCGAAAGTATTCAATTAAATTAAAGACAACATTTTCTGTCTTAGAAACGTGAGCCATATTTATTCTGTACAATCTAAATGTACGCTTAATCCCTTATAATAAAAGTATAAAATTCAGACAAAAAATGGCTTTGCCCAAACACATTAAAAATTTTTTTTAATTATTCCACCATATTTCTACGTGTTAAGCACGATTAAAATCTTAATAAGATCTTTAAATCGACCGACTAAGTCATTCTTTCGATTGACTACTCTCTCGTGAAATTTTAATTACAGTTCGAATTAATATCTCTGAATCTCTGAAACACGCAAAATAATTACAATATAAAAGTAAAAATTTCAGTAACAAACTCATACCTAACCATCAACTCAACCCGATGCACTTAAAAACAATCGCATCAACCCATCATCAAAAACAATAAATCCACGCACTCTTCCCACAACAACCCACCCACACCATTCTCCCACCAACCATCCCAAAACAAAGCACCCACCCATCCATCCCAAACGCATCCTCATTAAAACTAGAAAGGCCCGCACAACGCCCCAGGTGAAAAACTATCTCACCTCCGAATCGCCTCTTAAAAATTACATAACGCGCCATCTCCTTAAGCCTCTCGCGTAACCTCTTTGTTCGCCACAAGGCGATATATACACGATGCGCTCGCGCCCGGCATTCTTTCTACACTTTCAATCCAGCGCGCTGAACTTTCTAAGGTCGCCAGAGAGAGAGAGGATAGCGAGTCTCTTCTTCGGCCTGCCGGCACAATCGTCCGTCGCTGCGCTTGCCAAATAGCTATATGTATACAGTCTGGCCGCTCACCGGGAGCGATAATTTTCGTTTGTGCAAGAGTTTTTACGCGTGTGCGACTTGTTGCACTTTGAAGAATGAGAGAGAAATTTCCTGGGGGAGTTACGAAGTCGGCGAACAATGCGGGGGCTTTTGAGAGCCGGGAGCTGCTGAGATGGTTTTGGATATTGTTTGGGTTCGTTTTGCATTTGAGAATTTCTTTTTTTTATTGGGTTTGTTTATGTTTTCTTGATGAGAGGTAATGGCCTATTGTTTGGCGGGGTTTTGTTGTAAGGTGGATTGTGTGAATTCTGACGGTTAGTTCAACTTTCTTGGGATGTAAAAGTGTAATTACAGCTGTGATTGGCAGAATGTTGTGGCATAAATAATAAAAAAAGTTTCTTTTTTTTTTAATTAGGATGCAATATACGGATTTTATTTTCTATGGCTCGCTTAGTAGCGAAACCGACGATAAAATAGAAATTTTATTTAGCCTCTTTTCTAGATATAGTAATTCAGTTGAATTTCCAGCTTTTAATAAATTATTTAGTTTTATTGGAATAAATCAGTATATTAAGGTATACGTGTCTCTGGAAAAAACAAATTTTTAATTCATAATTTACACTATCGTCGCTGACTAACATTGATCCGTTATATTTGTAATTACATTCTAGATACACTCGACAGCAATAGTCGTAAAGTAATTCAGTCACGCGATGTACTTGTTATAGCAATCGGTTACATCATTTGATAAATCGATAAAAATTAGACTCATTAATAAAAATACGTGGCTTAATGATAATATTTACATTTCGCTTCTAAACAGTTTTTAACTTTAATTATTTATCTATATTTCTACACACATTGTGCAATTTTAGTTTTATTCATCCTTACTCGTGAGATGTACGTTCAAGATTAATAAAATTATGCTCAACCTTGTTTTACATCAAGAAGGACCAATTATTTGATAAAATTCCAGTGAAAGAATTTTTTTATAATTGGTCAAAAAGCTTTTAACGCTTAGACTCTTTAAAATTAAAATTAAAAAACTTTTTTTTTATAGGCAATTATATCTTCATCAAAGCCGTTTAAAATTGCGTCACTATATCGAACAAAAATATATACATGTATATAGACGCACATTTGTAGTAGTCCAATATTACGTAAACGATTAATTGAAGAATATCGTAAAACTTTGTGAATTGGGAACAAAGTGATTAAGAGTCGTTTGAGAATCCATACCTCGCAGTATATTAAAGTTCTTTTTACTTGTACTATTAATGCATGCCTCGAAGACACGATTTAACCGTTATATAGACGCGAAGATGCTGAACCGCATCTGAATATATTCGTTTAAGATAGTTGCATAGAATGTAATAAAATGTAGTTAAATCTGAAATAAACTTTCTAAGGTTTTTGATAGAATGTTTAACAATTATTTTATTAAATTTTATAAAAATTGCTATAAGAAATATGTGAACAAACTTTGTAATTAACGAAATATCTTTAAAATAAACAAAACAAAAAATGCTTTAAAAAAATTTTTAACGATCACTACATAACTGGATCACAATGCAAAATAATTCGCACGTTAAATTACACATCCCAAACCTCAAAACTTCTAATATCACCCAACTCCCCATCGGCCAACAAACTTCAAACCCCCAAACAAAAAACCATAAAACCCCCACCTCTCCAGGAAAAAAAAATATCAAACCTTCCCTATATACGTACACCTCGCGCGAACTCAATATCCTCAAGGCGAAGTGCACAAGAACCTCTTTGCTCTCTGCCTGCGAAAATTTGCGGTGCGTCACGGGGGAAATGGGGCCGAGAAACACGAGAGCCCCATTACATCGGACTCGCGCGCCTTGTATATATATCTATATAATATATCCGCGCGCTCCTCTGGGCAGCTGCGCGCAGACTTGAGTATCCGATGTTGCAATCGAATTCCCCGCGCTCGCGCGGGTATACAAACAAACAAGGCCATAGGCGGCATGGTATATGTATATGGAGGTTTACGCGCGAGCTGTCTGCGCGGCTTCCGATCGCTGCGAAAAAATGGTTTTGCCGATCGGTATGAATGGATTGCGCTTGGGAATGTATGCTGAGATCACTAAACTGTGAGAGGTTTAGGTTTCTGAATGAGGTTGGAGAATGTGGGGTTTAAAGTGGAGTTGTTGGCGGGTTCCTTGAGCTAGTTTTTTTTTTAATTTTTCGGAATGTCGTTGATTAATGCATCGGATTGAAGGATTAAATATTCAAAGGTAGGTTATCGTTCTTCCGGAGGCCTGATGGGTATATTGATAAAATGTCCAGATTGATTGTGTAAGAATGAATACGTTATTGATGTGTTGACAAAATTTTGCATTGACCATTTAAATATTGTATGGCTAAAATATTATATTTAGTTGATAATATTATTAAAATGATAGAAATAATAACTCTGTCTAGATTAAATATTATTTTGTTATATTTAAAATTCACTTTATTTTATTTTATTAAACAAATATTAATAATATAAGATAATTTATTTTTTGTTAGATTAAGTTAAATTATCACATTCTATAAAAAAATCTTTTTAATACTAAAATGTCGTATTCAAAAAGATCCTTTTACAATTTCCGTAAACTACAGTAATTTCTTACCTCTGTATGTTTAGAATAGTAAAAGAGGAAGAGAAAGAAGAAGCCGATTATCGTAAATATTTGTCTGTGCGAATCTTTGGGCGTGATTGCCACGTTAGCGGCGACTGTTCAATGGAATTTATGCATATACACTCTAGACATGGTCACAGCGATGCTAATGGACCCATAAGGCCTTGATTATAGACGAGTATATTAATGAATTGATGTTGGGCTGTTTTTGGCTTTAAAAACTCAAAATTATGCTTGATTTTCGAAAATGCTATTAAAGATAATTATTTTGTCAAATCATAGAATCGATAATTTGCAATATAGGTAATTTTGAGCGTAAGAAGAAAATGAAATTAAAAATTTTAGTATAAGATAACAAAAGTATTCTAAAACAAAATAGATTTAAATTCACAGTAAATAATACAACTAATCGTTCTTTTATATAATAAAAGCTACAGTTTAAAAAACAACATCAAATATCAAAAATTTAATTCGTTGATTGTACGCATCCATATTTTAATACCGTTTTACTTATTGCAAAATAATTGCAAATTACCTATTTAATTATCTTTGTAAATGCTAATTATTAATAAAAAGTTAATTAACTATTTATTTTTGCAGGAATTGCTGGTTGAAGAGGTGACAAGTATCATACGACAGGAGGCGATACCACTATCATTCGATGGCGATGTTCGATTTTTGAACTTTTCTGCTTTCGGCCGACAAGCACCTTCATACATTTCGTTAATTAGAGATCCACTGGATCCAAAGACTATTGAAAGGTAAAAACTGAAATATAGATCCATATCTATCATTATGGATGTATGCTAAAATTACAATAATGTAAATAATATAAATTAATATAAATTAATTTAACATTAAAAATGAGTGAATAAAATATTAAACTTCTATAAAATTAAACAAAATATTAAATAATTTCGAAAAAAGATAGAATTATGCCACTAACTTATTAAATATAGTAAAGCTTGAGTGATATGACTTAGCAAATATAAGCTATTACAACGAATATTCTAAAATTGAGGGCACATTATAAGAGTCCATTTATTTTATGACATTATTGTTTTATGATTAAAGATTTGTTAATTCCTAATACTTTAAAAATGATATACAAATTAAAAGTTCACCTTTTTAGTCATGCTGGTTAATAATTGTACTAACAATTAGTAAATTTAAAAATTACAGACGATATTCTTAATTTTTCGCTAGACAAATCACACTTCAGATATTTCGGCCCTCCGGAGCGCTAAACTTTTTGTAATAAGTTCTCAAATATCGAGAAACATCGTTACTTTTACCCGGATTGCACCGGACAGGGTGTGCTTGACAAGAGAAAAATGAAAAAAAAATCAACGCCCTGGGTGAGGTTCAAACCAGGCAATTGCTCTTTAAAACATACCGGGCAATTGGTCTGGCAATTAAGTTAACCTGCCCGCTGCAATATGGGTAAAAATAACGAGGTTTCTCAATATTTGAGAACTCGTTACGAAAAGTCCAGCGCCCGAGAAGACTGAAAAAAAGTAAAATTAAAGATAAATGTGTAAAATTATAGATTTTTGAATAAATAACGCTATCTTTATATTAGTAAAGTGTTGTAATAAAAGTTTTATATGTACTTTTAACGTAAAAGCATTCCGAGAAATAAACATACTGTTTATACTAATTGTTACTTTTTATAGACACTCTACTACAAAAAGCATCAATTAAAACATATTTTATAGTCTCTGAACCATTAGTATTTTCGGAATCAAAAACGACTTGGTCTCCACCACTTGCGCCAAAATCAGCTAGAAAAATGCTAAATTCCTCAAATCTCGGATTATCATAAAAATCCACGTGTAGACATAATCATTCGAAACAAGCAGGCGAGAAAAGGAGTATATAGTTCCGTATAGCGCGAAAGAAATTTCTGCCCATTACACGTGCTTAATCTAATCAGGCAGAAAAATTCTTCTGGGCCTTTCCCAGCTGGCTAATAAAATATTAATAAAAACGATAGAAGCCGCTTTAATGCGGCTGGCTAATTTAAGTAGCTGTGAATATATTGCTGTTATCTGTCGGCAGGTTCAGGAAAGGCGAGGTGTCCACCATTTACAGGGGCTCCATATCTCATTTCTGTGGTCATGATTCTAGATGCGCGTGAGTATAGTATTATTTACATGTATCTTATAGCGGTAAAGACGGTAGCTATCATCCGCGCTTGTGTAATATCTTTATAGATGATATTTTTTAATGGAGAAGAGTTAATGTTTGCGTTTGTTATAAAAATAACCGAAGACGTTGATCTTATGAATATTATATACATTTATATGAACGTCGTTAAAATGATTAAATGATTTTCAGAAAAATTGGACTTGGATAGAATGAATATTTAGTATTCAGCAATATTTTAACTTTTTTTAATAATCTAACATCTTTATTATACTGCTTATGCATTTTGTAACTCGGAAATGATATAACGGTCATTTTATTTTTCTGAAATTTTTTGTAATAAATTTTAATTAGGTAATTTCATTTTTCTTATTTATTTTCCTATAAACAAATTTGCAAACTTTCATATTATCGAAGGAAGTTCTATAGCTTCAATAAAAAAGTTTTTCGAAGAAAATACGTTAAATAACAAAATCGGTTAACAATAATCTGAAGAATGGAATTATACTTCACTGCACAGATAAAGTCGGAATTTGCTGTGAACTTGTGGATACTTACTAAAAATAAAGATATAAAAAATTAATTGCTTTTAAATCTATTTACCTTTTGAATAAACATCATTAAAGAGTATGTTTCTGTAGCTACTTCGTAAACACGCGTAAACACGAATAATTTTTTACTGACAGCCAAGTAAAAGCAATGTAAAGTTTTGTTTACTCTTTAAAATTTAATTAGAATGTAGTAATCTACAATTAATTTTTTTTACATTATCTTTGAACTTTTTCTTTTAGTTAATACGAAAACATTTTAATAATCTTTTTTTATCATTGTTCACTTATAATTTATAAAAATTATTTTGTTTAATTTTGATGAAGAAGAATATAAAAAAAAATATGTAAAACAAAGGAAAGATTTATACCTATAAATATGATGATTAAATTATCTACACTTGAAAATGTAGTATGAATGAAAAAAAAAAGATTAGAAATCTCTAAACTTATAGTTATTTTATTATAAAACTATTGTAGACATTTATATATCAATAAGTATGGGACTTTCATAATAAAAAAGAATGATTCTAAATTTAATTCTAAAGATAGTTTAATTTTTTTACTATAATTTTTTTAACTAATTAATTAAATTACTTTTAATTATAAACATTTGTGAGTGTAATAATATTATAAATAATCGTAAGTTAGCACAAATAACTACTATTTTGCAATATTATATTTAGTGTAATATACATTACACTCACTGAATTTACTAATATAAATAATGATTAAATAGATTTTATTAATTGATTAAATATTTAAATCAAACGTATCTAATGATTTTGCAAACTCTAAATAATTAATTTATACATAATTTAATTTTATTTAAAATTAAAATGTTGCATCAACTGATGATTGCAATATTAATGCTAATTGCTCATTTTATTTTTACATTATATTAAAGAATTTAAATGCATGTTCAAACGGCAGAGAATACAAAATTTAAAATAAAATAAGAATTAAATAACATAACATGGAGATATTTTAACCTATAACCACCGATTTTAATAAAGAAACATAAATGCCTCGACAGTATCATTTATCTGTCCAATCAGCCTTTAAAAAACTTAAAATAAAAAACAAAATAAAATCACCAAAAAAAAAATTAAAAAATTCCACAAAAACAAACAGCCAACACGAATAACCGCTCCCGCAAAACACTAATTCGTACCTCCGCAAATCACCCGACTGCACAACCTGAAATTCCTCGGCCGCATATAGGGTAGAGCCGCTCTACCGGCAGCGCGCGGTTGCGTCATCGATCAGGTATAACGAGAAATTAAGATCAACGATCCGAGCGCGGCCAGGAATTCTCCGCGAGTCGGAAGCTCGCACGTGCGCGCCGCCGATTGCGCAACCTCCCGATCGGGACGTCCTAGAGAGAAACTGCACATGGCTTTTTTTTCTCGACCCGCCTCTGATGCTTGTTTACCGGCTTTTCGGCTTTTCGACCTTTTGCGTCACTGGACTGCTGGAATGCGATAGTAAATTTTGCGCCTTGATGTACATATTTTTTGTTGCTTATGAAGTTCTGGCATTTTATGCGCAGGGAGAGAAACAATGCGTGGGCGCTGGAGCAGGCCAAAGCTAATGTGCTCAGGTGGTATCCCGTCGTGGGAGTGCTGGACCGCATGAGCGAGACGCTGAAGTGCCTGGAAAGAGCTTTTCCGTACTTCTTCGAGGGAGCCTCCTTTATTTACGAAAAACTCCGTGAGTTGCCTAGATGACACTGGAGGAGATGCTCTTTATTTATGTAGCTGAGAGGAGAGATCTTTTTTTGTACTGAAATGTGGGATGGATAAATTAATTATTTTGGAGCTGGATCGCGTGTCGGGCAGCTATTTGCAAATTAGCTTGGACAAATGGCGTGTTTTTATAAAAAATTTTTGCACGATGAAAGTTTTAAATTTGACTTTTTGGACGAGTTATGGAGATTTCAGTTTTTAATGTCTTTACTATGAATTTTTATAAAATATATTATTAGTATAAGTATTAAATTAATTTATTTTTAGTTATGTAAATGCATAGTACAAGGAATAATTTTGTAATAATAGTGCACTATGAGTTTTTAAGAAAATGAAGCAAACAAGACGAAATTGACTTATTTAATTGATCTTTAGAGATTATATTTTTAGATATTAATTTATTTTTGAAAATTCTAATAGCTTCTTGAAATACGTCACAGTTGGCGTATGTTATAATTCATGTTTCCTGCCTATTCAAAGGCATGATTTATATTGTAACTGCAACAACGTATATTACTGTTTCTAATAATATAATATTTATTATTGCTTCCCGGATCGGGATTTCAAATATGTTTAGAATTTGGGGTCGCCAGTTAGCTTATACTTATATATTTACGTAGACTTTATTTATAATCTGTCACTACCAATAGTAACATTTCAAATTATTTGCAGGACCAAAGAAGAAAAATTCTTTTAGCAGCACTGCGACTATAAAACCAGTAACAAAAAAACGCTTGAAGGAACTGTTGAGAACCGAAGTTGAATTCTACGAGTGGATAAAAATGAGACTTTTAAATGGTACAATAGAAAATGGTTAAGTGAATTTTCTACAATTAATTAGTGTATTGAATTATTGAATTAACTACTGTGTAAAGAAAAACTCTAAATGTGATATAAGTGAATAGCGAGTAAGAGTATCTAGTGAACTAATGAAAAGAGATCTAAGTTATCGACAGTCGAATGGTGTAGAACTCAAAACACGAAATACCTACAAGTGCTGACATCTTATAATGTTCTGCGAAGAACTAAACCAAACGTTAGTTCAGTAGATGTCCGCAAGGATTGACTTTTGTACTTTTTTAAAATTTTGATACGTGTAAATATGATAAATAAACGAAACAAGACAGTTAAACTTTCTACGTCGATCTATTGAACAAATTGTAAAATAAATACATTAGTGTAATAAAGAAATGCGTTTCTTGTACAAATTCTATAACTGTTCGCGCGTCCATTCATCGAATCGTAAAGCCAACATTCACAAAAAAAGCACAATTGCATCGACGCTTCATTTTTACCATCGCAGAGAAACCAAAATATAAAGAGAAAACAATATTTTCAAAGAAAAATGCAAATTACAAACTGACAGCCGATACGTCGTAATAGAAAAACGATATTTTTCGTAGAAAAGAGGGCAGATCTAGCCGATGTATTTTTTCGACAGTCGCGGCGCTCGATCAAGCGCAGATAGTCATAGGGATCGGATGGATAGTTGTACGATCGGAGCGAATACGATCAGCCGCCATCACTTTTTCTTGGCATCTTTCAGTCCAGCGCCTGCGTTGAATTTGAAGAAGATTATGTCTCCGTCTTCCACAACGTAATTACGGCCCTGCTGTCTGTATTTTCCCGCGGACTGTACATATAATTAAGAATATTTGTTTTAGATATGCATAAACTAGTGTAATATATAAAAAATTATAGTTTTAAAAATTATTTTCTTACTTTTACTGCTGCCTCTGAACCTTCATTTTTGAAATCATCGAATTTCATTACTTCGGCCATGATAAAACCTTTTTCGAAGTCTGTGTGGATTCTACCAGCAGCCTGAGGAGCTTTGGATCCTTTCTGAAGAACAAAAATATATATTTTTTATAATTATTTAGGGTATTAAGAGATTAAAGTTTTAATAGAAATAATTATTTATTTATGATGTGTAATTTGTAAGCTATAATAAAAAAAATATCAAATCATTTATCAAAATCGTATATTTTATCATACGTAATTATAAGCTATGTATTTTTGTAAAACAGATTCATAAAAAATTTTTATCGTAACTTAACGATAATTTTTTCCGTATTAGGTAATTTTAATGATAAAATTTGTTCTATGAATGAATTAGATAGACATAAGTGTTCACATACTCGATAATTTATTTGTTTAATTCTTCTTTATTGATCATTAATAAAAGTAAAGAATATATTTATAATTAGCAATATTTCACAGGTGTTATACAAAATACCACATTAATATTGTATTAATATCGTGTTAATATTGTAGCAATATTATAGCAGCATTGTAATAATATTGTGTTACTATTCAACATTGTAAGAATATTGTGTTAATATTCCTTTCAATATTGTAGGAATATTGTGTTAATATCCTTTCAATGTTGTAAGAATATTGTGTTAATATTCTTTCAATATTGTAAGAATATTGTGTTACTATTCCTTCAATATTGTTTCAATATTGTAAGAATATTGTGTTAATAGTCTTTCAATATTGTAAGAATATTGTGTTAATATTCTTTCAATACTGTAAGAATATTGTGTTAATATTCTTTCAGTATTGTAAGAATATTGTGTTAATATTCTTTCAATATTGTAAGAATATTGCGTTAATATTCCTTTCAATATTGTAAGAATATTGTATTAATATTCCTTTCAATATTGCAGGAATATTGTGTTAATATTCTTTCAATATTGTAAGAATATTGTGTTACTATTCCTTCAATATTGTTTCAATATTGTAAGAATAGAATAGTATTGTGTTAATATTCTTTCAATATTGTAAGAATATTGTGTTAATATTCTTTCAATATTAGGAATATTGTGTTAATATTCTTTCAATATTGTAGGAATATTGTGTTAATATTCTTTCAATATTGTAGGAATATTGCATTAATATTCTTTCAATATTGTTTCAATATTGTAAGAATATTGTGTTAATAGTCTTTCAATATTGTAAGAATATTGTGTTAATATGCTTTCAATACTGTAGGAATATTGTGTTAATATTGTTTCAGTATTGTAATAATATTGTGTTAATATTCTTTCAATATTGTAAAAATATTGCGTTAATATTCCTTTCAATATTGTAAGAATATTGTGTTAATATTTCTTTCAATATTGTAGGAATATTGTGTTAATATTCTTTCAATATTGTAGGAATATTGTGTTAATATTCTTTCAATATTGTAGGAATATTGCATTAATATTCTTTCAATATTGT
>JAPYZA010008641.1:0-10556 GCA_030522685.1 Eupelmus azureus | reverse complement strand
TCATTTTTGGTTTGCAGAGCAAGCTTGGATTTCGTCTAAAGATAATTGTGTCTCGGGGCCGTGAGTTTTGAAACAACTATTTCTGTTAATGCTAATAATATTGATTGATGAGTTTAATTTCTGAAGACCCTACTATGAAAATTTCACTTTAGAATGTTTAGGTGTATAACGGTCGCGGGTGACTCAAAATTTTTATTGATAAAAATAATTACCTGATCCTTTTTTTATTTTTATGATGTTGAGGTGAACAAATTTTATATATAGAATCAAAATAAGAAAATTATGTACTAAAAAAAAATAGTAACTATCTCTTACTCTGTAAAAGGACCACGTGAGATTCACGTGAGACGTTCATGAATCCTTTTCGGAACTTATTCGTAATTTAGTTACGGGATGCGGGAACTATGCAAAACTAATATATATAGATCCGAATAGGATCCTATAGCAAAGTGCACTACTAAAAAATCTCACCTGAGATCTCACTTTTGATTTTTTTGCAGGGTGCCCATCGCAACTATGTTTTCCCCACACATGATTCTCAGAAGGACTCAAAAGGTCAATCATCTGTCTTTCAATAGAATCTCCATAACCTAATAATTTTTTTTTTTGTTAAATTTTATGCTCATTTGTTTAACAGACATTTAAAAAACTAAATGACGAAAAAACTTGTTATTGTTGAATCATTCAACTTAAAAACAACTTCGTAAAAACAATTTTGTTATAGTTAAACAGATTTTGTTAGACAGGTACTTGCAATCGAATCACTAATCTTCAACGGTTAAATCGAATAATTACCTCTGGTACCAACGAAAATATATATATCTACTTAAACGAATATACTCACCCTCATCGCTGTCAAATCACCTGCCATTCTTCAATCCCTATTCTCACTTCAAAAACTTCAGCACGTCTAACTTTAACCTCTCCACATAACTGACACCAAACATTATATTCCAGAAATCGCAACATCACCTCATCAACAAAATCGCCGTGTACATCCTTCCAGAAGCTCTCTTTGTGTCTCGCCGAGTCGGCTTCAACCGACGCACACATCCAAAAAAAGCACATCCACTGCAGACTGCTGCTCCCTTTTTTAGGCTCCCGGAAGCGGGCCATCGTCACGTTTTCATCGGGACAGGCGCGATGCGCGAAAAACAAAACAAACAATACTCTCACGTGCAGCTGCAGCCGGACAATGCATGCACGTATATATTTTCTTCGCTTGACATGCAGAGCGCGCGCATCGCGAGACTATGCAGACGCAACGGAGACAGGCACGCGCGCGATCGGTTTTTGTTTTCGATGGAGCCGCCGGTTGCGCCGCGGATCGTATTGGATTGAGCGGGAATTAGGTAGGTTGTAATTAGGTCTTTTCGTTTGGTCTGATACAACTTTTTCATCGCAAGTTTATTTTTGGTGTTTTTAGTTTTAATGAGGTTATGCATTTGATGATTATAGGAGGAGAGTTACGCGGGAAAAAGTATTTCGTTCGTAATGATTTTAGTTGACAAATTTAAATATCCCGTGAGAACTAACGTAAATAAGCGGAGCCGCGGTGGCTCAGTGGATAGAGTCTATCAGTATATTAAAATTTAATATAAAAAAATAAAACAATCGACATAGTAATCATCACAACACTTTAAAAGCTCTGATCTCAAAGGACCGTGTCAGATAAGACTTAACGTAGGTGTAGAAATAAAACTTAACCTAGGTGTATATATAAAAGCGATAGTAGCTAGTACTAAGTCAATTAAAATAAAGTAAAATTTCATCGATCAATATGTTTATTTTATGCATTCAACAAGTTTATAACAAAAACTAATATAACATTTTAAATAATTATTATTGAAACTTTTCCTTGCATTATAAACTTAAAAATATAAATTGCGAAAACAAATAAGATCATTCTTTAAAATTCAATTTCATACAAAAATAATATTTATTTTAGAGTTATGAATAATCAAAGATAGTAATGGGGATAAAAGGATAACTTAAAATTAATGTTTTTGTCACTGTCTTTGATATTCACAATTTCTCAACATTTTCAATTAACTAATTTTATGCAAAATAAAATTAAAATAAAGATTCTATCTACTCTTTTACTGACTCAACAACTTTATATCACGTACAAAACATTATATAATCAAAAGAAAAGCCACTCTTCTATCACCAAAATATCTCAATAACAAGGCTCCATTTAAACCATACTTACGGGTACCAGGTATCACTTCCAAGTATCATAAGACCCAAGCGTGACGCCTACATAAAAAACCACTCGATTACCACAAGACCATCCCATCGCAACAAAGTAGATCCCTGCCGCTTTCACCAAGCTATACACCTACTACACCTACTGCACAGTGCGTATAATCTCCTCCCATAAACAAGTGCTTTACATTTTAAGCAAGCCATCCGAAAGCAAATGAGCCTCTCCTTGCGGTCAGCAGGGTGATGATCGGTACATATAGCCGGTGCACCTAAAGAGAAAACTACCTGCCGCTGCGCAGGCGGCTCCCCGTCGCGTTAGTAGATCCTAACCGGCACGCGTCAGCCGAGGGAATTCACACCTACTACTACGGAGATGGATACTTTCTTGTTTGTGCTGTGGTGGAGAAGCAGAGCTCTGATTCGTTGAAATTAAAATTGCAAGTTGATTCAGTGGATGGAATTGATGTTGAAGTTTTGAATTTAAGATTTTTGGGGAAGGTGTTTGTTATGATTTGCCGATTGTTTTAAGTTAAGGGCTGTTTCTCCGGTTAGAATTAGGATCGTGGAGGTGGTTATGTGGCTTTATTAAACAAAATTCCGTATTAAAAATATCATTGGAAAATTAACTTAATAATGTGCAATTATCAGCGGCAAAATAGCGATTTTTCGATGATTTTCCACGTCAGGAATAGACCTTATATGAAGAATCCCTAGCCCATTTCTGTACTATAAAATAATCCAACTCAAATTCGTTACGGGTTTGAGTTATCATCAAAACTTAGCAGCAAAAAATGTTCCAGTATTTACCGTAGATCGAGGCAATGACCGCTATAGCACCAGAATACTCAAATTTTAGTATCTTAAGACCATACATAGCTAACTTAAGGAAATTTCTTGTATTTGAACTTTTATTAGATATATATTCCTTATCGTGCAATGTACAGTTCCAACCAATCGATGTTTTTTCACGTAAAATCTTTTGTCTAGCCTTAGTCAGAACAATTTTTTGAACTACCTCTCCTCTAAATGACCCAGCGTTTTTCTAGCTACGCGATACTGGAGCTGTTAAGTGGTGTTTGATAAAAGAAAGACGACACTGATGCGATAGTTTTGTATACACGGTAGAAAAAAGGCCACCGCACCATCTAAAGTTTCGTGATAACAAGACTATACAGAAATGCGACAAGTGCTACATCTTCTTGAATTAAGAAAAACATTGTAACTTGAGATGGAAATAAAAAAATTCAATAATTTTTAAGGAAAAGGATGCTTTTTAAAAATTTACAACTAATAAAGAAAAGTGATTCAAGATTAATAATTAAGAAAATGTACTAAAGATATATATATACAATTTATTGGATCAAGATTAAAATTTGTTCTGATTCTTAATAAATTGATAAAAAGTATTTAAAAAATATTCTGGATTAAATCAGTTTATGATTTTATTAAAAGCAATGAAATTTAATATAGAAACGTCTTCTGCCACGCGTATATTTAGATGACAATTTTTAAATAATTTAAATTGAGTTTATACTTACTGATGTCATAATCATTTAATGATATTTTTTACTTTATGTAGTTTTATGTAGTTTTACAGTTGTGTTTAAAATTTCAGATAATATTAAATCATGTACATGTTTTATAAAATACTGATAAACATTTTAATTTTATTTTTATATACAAATTATTCTTATTATTATTATTTTTTATATCCATAACAGTAGCCTATGCTGATAGAAATTTTTTTAGAATTTTTAAATCTTTGATATTTTAAAATAATGCTTCTAATTCATTTTTTGATTTTCTAGTATAGGATAGTGTAATAACGTTATCTTAATCCAGGTTTATTTTTAGAAAATAATAAAAATGGGATGGGAAATTGCAAACTATTATCATTTGTATAACAGTATCATTTGTACGATAAAAACTCATAAAATTTTATATCATAATTATATTGAAAATTTACATTTAAATAAAGACTTTGACTTTCAATGTACGATTTTAGATATAGCAATATTATATGTAGTTTTTAAAGATCGATAGTATCCATTACACCAATAAAAAACACTATTTACAAACGACGTTAGTAACTTTATTTTTTATTTACAAGTACTCATTTTTTTTATATAAATTACATTATCAAACAAGAAAATATAAAGAGTCATAACGCAATTTAAGTTCTGAATTTTTTGAATAAAGGATGTTTATTTGCTGTTGACGATGACGCAGATTTTTTATATTCATAGTATACTGCATCGTCGGCTCCAGATAGGGAAGCCATATTGCCTGCCTTGCGGAACATCTGAAAACAAAATAGTAATAAGTATTATTTCTTCGAATCATAATTAAATATTAGTCTTTGATGAGATGTTTAAAGAACATTTTATCCTTTCCTAGAAATAGCTCATTTCTCCCCTTCTTGCATAATATACTGTTCTTATTTTTTTTATAGTATTGAAACTACCAATTAGAAAAGCATTTTTTCTCAATATTAAGAGTAAAAAGTCGGCAGATTTAAAACATCAGAATCAAAAGATTTTTCTGAAGGTACCTTTTGGTGTATTGAATTTTCCTAAGTTTTATCAAGATTTATTGTTGACCTTTGTAAGATGCAAATTGTATACTTTTTTTTTAAATTAAACAAATTGATGCAATATTTAATTGATAAATTCAATTAACAATTTTTTTCCTAAACAAACGTGATCGCGTGTTATATCGCTAATTAGTTTAAAATAATTATAGAACTAACCGGTCGGGGTCCTTCGCCAGGAACTCTTTCCTCGTCCGCGTCCATATCGCTAGCTGACAAGACTTGCTGCAGCAGTTGACCCTGTTCGTCTCGTGTTTTGTACATCATATCTGGTTCCTGTAAGATCGTGCAAATAGATATTACATGAAGGTGAATGTGAAAAATAAAATTTTTTATGTACACACAATTAATTATTCGTTAACTAATTTATAATTATAAGAAGTTTAATTTTTACACGTTAAACGTGAAGCAAGTATTACTCACATCGTCCATTCCTGCAAGCTTTGTAATAACTTTATATGCGTATCCTTGATTTACCAGGAAACGCTGTCTCCTTCTGGAATAATTCATTTCCATTGTGTCTTGTGACACTAAAGTGTAAAAGAATGCATTGTATTCTTCAGCAATCGCTCCTGCAAACACAATGTTTTTATTACCACTGTATTATGAGATGTTATATTTTTTTAATTATGTTTAAGATTTCTACATCGTAAAATTAATATACCTTTTTTCGCTCTAAGAATTCGACCCAATCGCTGAGCTTCTTGTCTTCGCGATCCTCCATGCGACGAAATCTGAATTAGTACATTTGCTTCTGGCAAATCGAAAGACGTATCTGCCACTTTACTTACAAAAATTGTATTAACCTTCATGTTATATTTGAAGTTTTGTAAAATTTGTATTCTTTCACTCTATAAAAATAAAAAATAAATAACGCATTAAAATTCCAGGAATTATTAAAATATTTTGATTTAAAAATGAAGATGCTACTCTGTTTTTTTTATCTCTTACATACCTGACTAGTAGGCCCATAAATATATGGTTTGTTCATTTTAATAGCATAATGTTTCAATGCAAATACATTATCTGAGAAAACAATAGTTTTGTCACCACGTCTTTCATGGTAACGAATCAGGAACTGACAGGCGCGGAACTTATTTGGATTCATGACATACAAAAGCTGAATAAAAAAAATTCATTTATACTTTATTTAATGTTTATAAATTTGGTTAAGTAATTTGTACTAAATGTCATACCAATTTTCTCGTCATTTTACAACTAAGATATTCTCTGTAAAATTCTGGGGTCATAGGGCACCAAACTTCAGCACATTGTACCCTGGCAATGAAACCTCTCTTTTGCAATTCCAACCAATTCGCTTCGTAAAGTTTTGGTCCAATCAAGAAATTAAGGTCAGCAATTTTGTCATCCTCTCTCAAAAGTGTAGCTGTTAAACCTAGCTTACAATGAGACTGAACAATTGTTAAAACTCTTCGGAACATTTTGGCAGGAATGGTGTGTACCTCTGTTTGAAGTGAAAAAAAATTATAGATAATACATTTCTTGAAGTTTGTTATAAATTATTTTTCATAATACTAATACGAAATAAATTCATTTATTACATAAAACTTTATTATTTTAATAATTATTATCTAAGATTTTTATACCATCTAAAACCATGATTCCCCATTCTTGTTCCTGAAGCCACTTCATAGTTTGTTCAGCTTCCCACGATCTTTTCTGAGTATGAGTAATCATTGAATATGTTGTAACTAGTATACCACAGCCCATAGGTTTATCTTTAGCTTCACTGGTGAACCGACAAATCATAGAATCATCAGCAGTTGACCACATTTTGAATTGTTGCTTCCACTGTTCGACCGAAACACCAGAATTACACAAAACTAAAGCTCGCTTTCTTACTGTACAACAAGCAGTTACTCCCACTAAACTTTTACCAGCACCTATTGAGATAATATAATTTTTGTTAAAGAAATTGAAACAAGTATTTTTGCATATATATTTTATCATTTCCTGAACAAATAACTTACCACAAGGTAATACAATAACGCCAGATCTTGCACGACCATTACCAAACATTTTACGTAAACTTTTTTCTTGATAAGGCCTTAATACTGTAGAAGGTTTCAAATCAATACTATAAAAAATTTTAAAATTAAAATAAAATAACTAACAGAAAAAATTTTTGCATAATAAAATACTAACTTTATATCTGGATTTACAGTATCATTGCGAAAGTCATATTCAGCCAATAATGGATGTTCTAATTCAATACATCTTTTCTGAATGACTTCAATTTTTTCTTGATTGACTTCAAAACTCACAGTTTTTAACTGAAGTTCTTCTTCATCTTCTTCTTCCTTATCTATCTTATCATAGTAATTTGTAATGTCTTCAGGAACTGTAACTTCTTCAGTATTTGTTTGATTTGTTGCACTGTCAGCTGGCAACGTAGTAGTTCCTGCGACTGCTGCCGGTGGTGCATTTGGTGCAGGTTTTGCTCCAAACTAATAACATTTTATTCAATCCATAGAAATCATTTTGTTTTTAATTAATGAGAAAAAATAAATGAAAATTTGAATCTAAATTAAAAACAAATACTTACTTGTATTGCCTTAGTCTTGCCTAGAACAGTAGTAATAAGGCCATCCTGGTCTTTGGTTTCATCTTCAATTTTTTTTCTTAATCTACATTCTTGAATAACAGGATCTTTTAATAACTTTTGTAAAACTTCTGGAAATGGTGATTCAATAAAATACTTGTTATGTTTCAAGACAAGTTTTACCTGGTTAAATTAAAATTTATGTAAATCAATATTTACTTTTAATCATTATTTTAATTAATTTATAAAACTTACTTTTCCATACGATAAAGTACAAAGTTTAATGAAGTCTGCAATACCATTGGGAATGCTTGTTTTACTCAGTCTTTTTAAATATTCAATTATATCATGTGTCTGTAACCCCACACTGACGGCAGCATACAAAGAATAAGCTGTTAGTTTATACTAAAATTAAATAAATTTTAATCAATCTTAAATCTTTTTTTAATGAAAAGTAGTTATTTACACTGGTAATATTAAGGTTTGACTTACTTCGTGTATATGTTCTGGTCTACATACTGGTTCAGAAATCGCAATAAGAAAGTCATGAGCATGCTTATAAATTGGTGAAAAAGATTCTAAAAAGATATGTCCATTTGGGGCCTGAAAATTTATAATTTTTAATTCCAATTCAATAAATTGATTTATGCAAAAATCCACAGAAGTGGCTTAATTAATTAATGATCCAAGTGCACATACAACCCACAAAGGCCTTGACGTATTGTCAGATTTCAGTATCATTTGCGAACGATAATCCTTGGCTCCAAATTCATCTTCAAGTGCACCCTCATCTTGCTTCTCTACGTCGTTCTTGGCTGCATCCGGGACACCGTCTGCTTCATTTTCATTGGTGTCCTCATCAAGGTTGTAATCTGGATCATGATCTTCTTTTCTCTTCTTCCATTTTCCGCGATCTGCACAAATAGAGTAATGAAATCCGGTGCATAGTCCATAAATCGAACGAAATAAATGAAAACAAATGAGAAATCAGTTTTTTTATCTTTATTAAACATTTATTTACAAAGTACAACGCAAACATTAAAGGTTAAATACCTGTATCTTTTTTGAAACGCTTCGGCGGTCCCATATTTTAAGACTGGCTATTTATCGAGCAGCTTGAAAGCATCAGATCATTAATTGCACTTTTCACAAGGGAAATATTAGAATTATTTAAACAATATCAACAACTTAAGTACTCGCAATGGAAACTGACATATCCTAATGCAATCGGAGTTCGTGCACTGTGCGGTTACTGCCTGAAAGTAGGCGCAAATTTGAAGGACGCTCTGAACGTAACTGTATATCTGCATTGTGCGCTAGAATTTGAATATAGCGCAAACACTTGTGTTTAGGCGAATTGTAAATATATGCGGGTACGTTTGTGTATATTTTAAGACAACTAAAAACGATGCGCCAGCTGAATTAGCTGCAAAGTATAAAAACTATTATGGATTTAAAGTATGAAAGCTGTTAGATATAAAGTATGTTGGATGGCAAAAAAGTATACGAGACTTTGCGGCCACCTGACGATAAAAGTATATGAAAGACAATACAGGGTGTCGAATTACTGTCGATAAAGCATATTTCTAAATAGACGTATATAGGAACGGGGAGAGGCGAAGTAGAGAGAAGAAGATGCAGATATTAAAGAGCGAGAAAGAAAGCTAAGAGAAGTAAGGATGAATAGGAGCGAAGTGCGAACTATAGTAAGAGGGAAGTAAAGTGGGAGCGAGAGTACAGAAGGAAGGATAAAAGAAAGCTAAAATGGAGAGAGAGAGAGAGAGAGAGAGAGAGAGAGAGAGAGAGAGAGAGAGAGAGAGAGAGAGCAAAAGTGATGGGTAAGGGAGTAATTAGCGACAGAGAGGAAAGAGTTTTTCTTGTTGCAGGTGGCTTCTCCTCAGCGCATTTGCTCGGCAATCATATTAGTTTTGTAAACTCCAAAACGTCTTATAAAGTAGGTAGTTAGTTGTTAATTTTACTCTGTTGTTATATTTTATTAAGATAAAAAAGTTGTTAAATAGTATCTAATTTTTATAAATATCAAGAATCGTAATAGATGTAATACACTTAATAATTACTTTGATTCGTTTACAGTGTGCATTACAACTATTCTAGCATTCTATAAAATAAAATTTTTAAAATACTGTATATCTTTTTATATAAATAATGAGTATTGTAATTAACAAGTCATATTAAATGAACTGGTATTACCGCGTTATATGTAACTATATAGTTATTCGCAGTTCGCTCGGTAAATTTTTGAACTATTTTTCATAGACGAAAAGAAGCATATTATATGCTATTAGTTGTCTGTGGTGGTACAAAGTTTTTGAGTAAAGTATTTTTTACGAAACTTTAAAGTTAAGAGTTTCGTTACCAAAGCATCCTATTAGTCTTCCCTGTCTAAAAGAATAGCGTAATTTTTGACGTAAATTTAACGTATTCAGTGAGTTAAAAATTAACGTAAAAATGTATGTTAATTTTTACGTAACAATTAACGTCAATTTTAACGTCAATTTCATTATTTTATTTTGCTGTTACTGATGTAATTAATGAAGTTAATTTTAACGTATCATTCTTTTAGACAGGGTTGTCGAAGATGACATCAACGCTACAAATAAACAATAAAAAATAAAACAATATTAAATCTCCATAAGGTGACGAAAGTTTGAAGTTATCTTTAATTGGGGAAGAATAGCAGAGATCAAGAGCAAAAGAAATTTTGGTTTCTGCAATATTCATTTGCTGTTTTGACATGATCAAAAAATCTTTCTACAAAATTTTAATTCGTTGTTAGAGAAATATGATAAAAAAAATTCATTAAAAAAATTCCCATCTCTCTACATACTTATATTATTTATATTCTTCCCCGATTGTAGAACTTTCAGTTTTCGCCGTCTAATGTAAATTCAACATTACTTCCGGCACTAGCGTCGACCTTCGGTTCGTTTAACAGGAGGTCCTACACCTAAGTCAATTTATGTATTTGACTTGTCTCATGACTTGCTTATACACGGGCTTGGATGGGCAAGACCTTTTGCCGAAAAAGCTGTAATAGTGTAATATCCCCACACTGAGAGAAAACAGGAGTTGGAGGTATTACCAACGAATATAGACTTGTATAGAAGAACGGTCCTGGGTTGTAAAATGGGGATCAAAACTTGGGTAACCCCGATTAGTTCGGTTACCCAACCG
>JAPYZA010008639.1:0-15208 GCA_030522685.1 Eupelmus azureus | reverse complement strand
CGTCTCGGGAGCTAAATAATCGTCTTCCGCCCCCGTATCGAAATGTACTAATTTCATGATATAAAAATTTAGTAAATAAAAATTACTTTATGGATTAAAACTTGTTACCCGCATGTAGTCATGCAAACCTTGTAAGACTCTCCGCGCGTTTGAATGTTCACGCCACGCGCTGCCAACAGGCAGTAGTATAGTTCACGCGCGCGCCGCTAGGTGGCGCGACCCTATTGTCCCGACCGTCACGCGGAAGGAAACGCAACCTCCGTTTTCCTCGCGACTTGTTGACAAGCAAGGACACCAAGCACAAGGTGCTTTGACGCAGCCGCCCTTCGATCGCATTGTGGCGAAACCCCGAGCGCTCCGTCCTGCGTCAAACTTATATTTTGAACTTTTATAAAGATTAAAATGTAGGTTTTAAACTTTTTATTTCCAGATTTCGCACTTTTGATAACTACAAAATTTTAATGTAATCTTAAGTAGACTAGCATTATGATGAGATTGTGATTGTTCTCTCATATTTACAATTAAATGTATACATCTACTTTCAGAGCATAACAGAGCAATAGTAAACACTACTTACATATAAACTCCGTTAAACCATAAACCTCCAACTTCTTATACTTTCCAAAAACTGGATCACATATTTACCCGCCACACACTAATCAAGCCCCAAACCGGCGATCCCCCAGCAACAAACAAAGCATCCTAATAAACAACTCCCCCGTCTCCCAATCGAATCAACAAAAACGGCCCCCAGCTCTCGCACTCCCAAACTCAATCCATCCCTACACCGCCCTTTCTTCGAAAATTAAGTCAGCATCCCATAGTCACGCGCCCTCTCGAAATACTCGCCTCCAAACCAGAGGCACGTAACACATACCCTACGCTCCTCCAAGATTACGTGTCTCGCGCTGGATGCGTGTATCGAGCTTGCATGCAAGAAAAGCTGCGGGGGTCACGTAGCTGGCGCGCGCTTGCCTGCTTGCTCGCTTGGACGAGCAACTGCTGCCGAGGATTACAAGGAGGAGCCAGGGATGCTCCTGTACGCGGCCGTGTAGTCGCCGGCCAATTGCCTGGCAAATAGGGATCCGCCGGCCAAATAATGCCCGAGCGCGCTACTACATTGCTCGACACGAGAGCGCGCGCTCGATATATACACGAGAGTAGAGACTTGCGAGAGGGAGAGAGAGAACGATGGCCGTCTTCTCTCGCTGCCCGATTGCGGTTGTCCGAACGACAAGTCCTTCGATATCGCCGCCTCGTTCTCGGCTGTCCGCTCGGCACTGACAGGCCGAGGTTTAATTCTTCGGTTAACGAGGGGAGAGGACACCGCGTAGATGAGATTTTGGCCGGGGAGAAGACTGGGAAGGAGGTGGGTAGGAAATTTGGTAACGAGCGGCTGTTTGCTGGGGATTTCTGATGCTGTGGAATTTTAATTGGTGAATTATATTGGGAAATTTCGATATTGTCTGGGTAATTTACATTTGGGAGTTTCAAGTACTTGAGAGGACCAGATATTAGATCGAGCTTTTTTGGTTTGCGTTAAGTTGCAATTTCTTACAGGAAATTTATCAAAGAAAAATTTTTTTTTTATAACTTCAAGTCATGTTATATACACTTTTTAATATTTCAGGTTCTAATATTGTACGGTACTTTTTTTAAAGTTCTCGGGGTGATTATAAAGAGCAAAAAAAAATTTTTTTCGTCGGCTTTTAAACTTTTTGTGGTACGCTGTTAAAAATTTTGCAAATTTAACGAAATTCTTGTGGTTTTCTGTATATATGTGTTTGAAGAGAAAAAGTTCGTCAAACATTTAATGCGAAATTTCGCCTAGTTCTATATGACTGCTAACTACAAAGTTAACCAGACGATAAAATTTTTACCCAAATATTGCATAAAATATTGTCAATTTTAAAATTAATTTCCTTACTCACATTTTTTTCTAGCTTAGTTACATAAATTTTTTGTAATTAATTCAAAGTGTACTAAAAGTGCAATTATTGCGTTATTTATTAAAATTAAAATTTTCGTTAATTTTACCGATTAACGGAAAACGATAAATTTTCAACTAAATGTAGGGATTTATTGATTCGCATTGAGTATGAGAGCTTGGAAATAAAATCCTCTGTAGAAGTAAATGGATCATGGGACACATTTTCAACCAAATGGATGTTGGTCATTCATTTATTGGTCTTGGCTATCCATTTATCGGTGCATTTATCCTACTCTGATCGCAGAAAGATACGATATCGACTTTCAAAGTTACGACTTTTTCTTTAATTTCCGAAGCGAATCGCAAATCCAGCAATTACATCTTCAAACTTTTTACTGCTTGGGAGAATATAAATTTTATAGTCGATTATAACTGGGAAAAATTAAGAAAGTTCTCTCAAGCTTTTCGTAGAAAGATTTCTACATTAAGGATTTCATTATAATTGAATTTCAGCAAAGCAACTTTAGAACTAATTGCTCTAAGTTACGCATACTTTTCTACGATCGACTCAATATCTGAAATACCAGTTATAATTATAACAGAAAACAGAGAATTTCATTTTCCAATAAATTAATAATTATTAAATTTCTGTTTATTAAAACAAAATAATTACTTTATATTGAAATGAATTTCAGTGAAGCATTATAATAAATTGTTAATTATTAAATAATGTAATTTCAAAATAATCCCAAATAATAGTAATAAACAAGT
Organism: Eupelmus azureus; assembly: GCA_030522685.1. Classification (NCBI taxonomy): domain Eukaryota; kingdom Metazoa; phylum Arthropoda; class Insecta; order Hymenoptera; family Eupelmidae; genus Eupelmus; species Eupelmus azureus. Next base: position 12,507 of record JAPYZA010008639.1, on the reverse strand, counting down.
AATAACAAATAATAATAAAAGAAAAATTTAATAATTACTAGTAAATATACCTCAATAACCTTATTAATAACGAACACCATATTATGAACAATTTAATAACGCATTAAATTCCTGTCAAAAATTCGAAGAACCTCGAATACCATACCAGCTCTCCAAGGAAGGCGCATAAGGAAGCGAAATTTATCAAAGCGTCATACCAGCACCGACGCCAGACATACACTCTGGGCGACTGCGCAGCGCCTAGCGAACTCGTGAAAGAGGCTAGGGCGAGAGCGAAGCCCGGGCAGGTTGTAAATGACGCGCGGGCGAAAATTATTTCATCTCGGCAAGTGCCAGCTCTGCGGTCTCTTTATATTCGCAAGACGGCGCCGGCTTCCCGGGCCTCTCGCTACCTACGAAAACGCGCATAGGTAAGCTTGATTTCCCAGTGGCTTTCCAGCGCCAGACCGAGACGCCCGCGGCGACGGCTGCGGTGCCACTGACTTCACGGACCCAGCCAGGGGGCGGAAGCTAATCGCGCGCAGGCGAAAATTCGCGACTTTCCTCGCGCTCCGTTCCGGATTAACGTTTATATACGCTGCCCGGGTCGAATTATCCGCCGAGGTATTCGTCTTCCAATTTCGCGCAATCTTCGCGGGCGGGCGTAGCGTCTCAAAGCGCGGGGTTTCTCGGCTCCCTCTCTTTTTCATGCTCAACTTTCTCGTAATAAAGCTCGCCCGCGGCTATTTTTCATTCGCGTTTCTCCCTTCTTTTTTGCGAAATTTCCGGCTGAATTTTCGCCGCTCGCGGCGCCGGCAGCGTAACTTTGCAATTTGGCTAATGGACGGAGGGGGCCGGATTTTTGAAAGTGCAAAACTTGTGCAGCGACACCGCCGAAATTAGCCAAATCTCTGCGCGGCTGCGATTTATACATCAAAAGACGCGTGTCTCTTTCCTCTTCACCACCGCCGCAAAGAAAGCTATTTACATTCCATTCAGATATTACGCGAGCTCTTAAGAAAGATCCCGCCGAGCGATGAGGGAAAGCGCAAACAAAGCGAGCAAAGCGCCGACGAGATGCGCGGCGGGCTGGTAAAAAGCGTTGCATGATATTAAAACTCTCTTTCCCAGCACTCGCGCGCACACGAGCTTTCAGCGCAAAGTATATAAGCGCGCTTGCGCGCTTGAAAGGGCTAATCCATAAAGAATCCGTTCAAGCCCTAGCAGCGCTCGCAATACATCACCTTGCCGGGGCAAAAGGAAAAGCGCGAGCTGAAGAAAACAAGAGCTCGCGCACGCATCGTTCACGCAGGTGAGTAATGCAAGTGGGGCCAGCTTCGTGAGCCGGGCCCATCAGTTTGCGCTCCTCGGCTGCTTCGATTCCTCAAAGCGCCAGCCGCTATGTCAGTTACAAATCGGCGCAGCTGCGCTCTCGCAAGCTCTATATATACACTGTGCATCATGTATACGTATGCGCGCGACGATCCTCTTTTGCGAAGAGATCCCGGCTCCCGGGAAGGACATCGCGCTCCCAAGATTCCGCGCAAATAAGCTTGCCGATGCACAAAGCCGGTATTTACAGTCCCTCCTCTCCTCGAGCTGTCCTTATCTCTGCTCTCCTCGCTGAGAAGAGGAAGAGAGGGAGGACGGCTCGCTGCAGCATCGGAGCCAGGGACACATTGTGTCGCGCAGCGTTCCCAAAAGCCCCGAGAGCACAATGGCTATATATGTAAAGGGCAGAGTCCTTGTGTGTCAGATGCATCGGTTTCGCTCGCCTCCTCCTGCTCCGATACCTGACGCTGCCGGTACGCTCGGTCTCTCTTGCCTTTTGTGCTTTGCGCGCCGGCGAGGAGCCGCCGAGGCGCACCGGGGGACTTCATAAATTTCACATAAAATTCCGGAAGATTTTGCCTGGCTGCGACGCCCTGATACGGGCGTTATCGCTGATATTGTTTCGGAATGACTGTTTCATGGCGCCGGGGTGCAAGTGTCATTCGAGAAATCAGAAGGCTGGCTCTGTACTTTTTGGGCTCTGGGGATTACCGAGAGATTCTGCTCTTTCTTTTTAACTATTGTTATTTTTATTGCTTATTTCGATGGTTTGAATGTGAAAAGATGTACGCAAAAATATGCTTATACAGAGTAGATGAGTCTTTTCAGATTGGACCGTTGATTTGTTTAACCGTAAACATTTATTCCTATTTTGATATTAATATTGATTCTGTTTATCGCGGTTTTAAAGACTTGATAAATAAAGGAACTTTGTTGTTGGGTGTTCTCAACTTTAGACATTAAACTTTATCGCTTTAATTTTAAAGGGGATAAGCCAAATAACGCGTTTGCCTACATACATACTCTCTGCAAATCAAGCGTTCGAAATAGCTAATATTTGACAATGCCAATCTGAGCCTTATTGCAGTTTGAACTTCTGTCCTCTATTAATTAATTTGCATCAAATATCATTTACTGAAATTCAAACTTTATTGAAAAACGCATTCTAAGTTGTGAACTAAGCGCTCCGAAGAATTAAACAAACAAAACCAATTTCAACAAGTTTAGTTAAATTCAATGCATCCACCAAACCGAGAAAGCCAAAAATAAAACTCCGCAACCCGGCTTTAGCCCGGACAATAGTCCTTGTCGGCGGACCATTTACGACCTCCCCCCTTCCCCCAGCTAACTGAAAGTACTCCTTTTTTGCCCAATTTTTTCCGGCCCAAGCGTATCTCCCAGCCGCCTTTTCAGCTTTCACTTAACGCCTTTAGGTAAAATATCCGCAGGCCGATAAAGCCAGCTCGGATTTCTCTCCCTTACCCCCAAAGCCTTCGGAATAGCTGCACACACGAGCACCGCATACACAGGGCGTCTAATCCGACGCGAAGGTAGGAATGCTTGCGTCTCCGCCCGAGAGCAAACAGACTCGAGTCGTCTGCGAATATATACGAGGGCCGGCAGCGGCGACAAGTGGGATTTTCCATATTTGCTCGCGCGCGCAGCAGTAGCAGCAGGGGGATAAATCGTACTTCGGGAACTTTTGCAAATAGCCGTAAATCAAAGTGAATGCGATAGTAAGTGGTCGGCGTCGTCGTTTGCGCGCCGCGCGCTTTCTCTCCTCCTGGGAAGCTTATCCCTTTTGTCAAAGCAGGAATACGGAGTGGAAGCTCCGCTTCTTTCGTTTCTCCGGCTTGCCGGCGCTGCGGCGCAGCCGGTGACGCGGCCGCCTGACTTCTCCTATCGATCCCATCGGCTCATCTCTATTTCTGTTTTCGCCGGCGCGAGGTATCTGGCACGAGGAAGCCACGAAGCGGGTTTGCACGAATATTGCCCGGATGGTGGATATCGGATACCTCTGCTTTGCTTTTAGCGCCGCTGGTGGATTAACGAGATTATGTTTTGCAAGTGTTTTTTGCGCGTTCGGTTGGCGAGTTATTGAAGAATCGGGCGTTTATTGGGCGTCCGATGGTTTTCGCGTGAAAAAGTGTTTTAGCTCGTCCGAGGAAAGAGCAGTGAGCTTCGTTCTGCTTGTCGGATTAAATGGTAAGGGAAAAGTCTATTGGCACAATGCGCATTGCCATTTGCAGTTTGAGAGAGAGAAAGAACGAATATCGTGAAATAAGCATATTTATTCTTATGAATATCCATCTTTGGCAAAGAACCAATATTTGACGTGGAGAATATTGAAATGAATTTTCATTGCGATCAAATAGCCGACTTTGGAGTACCGTGCCGATATTCCTCGTATAAAGTAAAAATATTTGCCAGAATTTTCCTTGCTTTATTGGACGATTATTCCTCCACAGATCGCAAAAAAACAAGCGAATATAAGTGGAATCTAATTATAATCCTCCGTCGAAGCTCTTACATTTTCCCTCGCAATATAACAACTCAAGCTAAACGACCGCCGTCACAAGCCAGACATACTTCCAACGGTTCGAATTCACGGAGCAATGCTCACGACGCTAAATTAAGCATAGAGACAGCCGCTCGGGCGGGCAGGCACAGTGGCTCGCTCGCGTTCTCGTGAAATAAAATTTCAGCGGAAGGGTAATTTACGGAGATCGAAACAGACGCCGACGTCTCGGCGAGTGATACAGTCCCGAGCCCGGCGAGTGCGTTGACTGCTGCTATACCGCAAATCGAAGCGCGCCAGGCAGCGTCCTACTTTCTTTCTGTTAGACAAGAATCCAATAACCGATAACGAATCGGCCTTCTTGATAAATGCGCCTCTCCCCCCTCTCTCCTCGGCGAACAAAGGAAGATAACAAGAGAGATAGTCGGAGAAAAAGAGAGCGTATTTTTTCTTGGTTCGGTATTATCGTTTTGATGAGTGTTACGTAAAAAATATGTAGCTCGATTTGGGAGTGGTTACGGGAGACGGACTGCGGATGGTTTAGATTTTGTTTGTTGTCTTATTAGCGACGGAGCTTTAGCGCTGAGAGCGAAGTTTTTGCCGAGCCGCGCAACGAAAGGTCTGGGTAATTAAGTAAAAATATTTAACTTGGGATGCGCCGCGGGAATTTAGCGGCTGGAATATTCAAAGTTGGAAATATTCCGAGGTTCGGGGGGCGGGGCGGGAAAGTTTGTAAAAACAAACTTTGCAAAGTACATTTCACGCGCCGAGTCACAAAAGCTTGTTTTTTAATTCATTTGCTCGGGAGGAGAAAGACGCTGCTCACGTCAATTACAGAGTTAAACAAAAGTATTGAAAAGTTTCGCCGGATTGCCGGAGCGGCTTCCATTAAAGACAGAAAGCGAACGGCTAAATCTCCGCTTAACCCAATTGCGGCGTCGATCGCAAAAATCCAGCAACATTTCAATATTCCGAAAAGAAAGCCCGCTCGTCAAACCGCGAGGTAACAACGTGGCGGCAAAAAAGACCAGAAGCCAGGAATAAGGAGAGAAAGAAGCCAGCGCGCTCATCTTTTCCAAGGGAATTTCGTTATCATGACCCGAAGGCGCGCTTGCCGGTATGTTTTCGCCCCCATCTTATTCACTTCTTCATCCTTTATACGCGCGCCGGCTCGATCCTTATCATTGCTTATTTCTCCATTCTCCTTCGCCGAGGCTCCCTATTTCCGCGCGACGTCGCTGCAGCAGCAGCTTCACGATAAACTCGGCTGCGTCCCTTGGGCGCCTCGGCTATTCGTTGTCTCTCCTGCGCGATGCAACGGGCTAGGTACGAGACGCCCGGTGTATACCGAGTATATAACGTATCGATTGAATCAGAGAGACCGAGAGGTTCGCTGCACGTATATGTATACGGGGACTTTTAATAACGCGCCAAGTTTTATTTTGACGACGATGAACTGTCGCCGGGATTGTCTGCGGAGCGGGTATTGTCCGGCTGGAAGAGCGGATGCACGGTGAAATTGAGAGAATGCCGATATGTATAGCGAGCTGTATGAATGGGGATGGTATCAGTAGTGAGAGGTTGAGTTTGGTCAGATATGAGAGTGTTTTTTTCGATTTGATATCGAATGTGCTTCGTGTTTAGGTTGGAATGTCTTGGATTTATCTACGATGATGAACAGTTAACAGCTCTATAGTTAATGGATAGTTTCATTTTTTGCTTTGCATTTGATGCTAGTGTTATTTTGGTTTATTCAGTAAAAAATTCGTGACAAAAGGAAGATACGTTTATTACTGATTTTGCTTTTTAATATTTGTCTTCTGAATTATTCTTACCCGAGAAAAATATTCTAAAGTTACGGAAGTAGCAGAAACCATTTCTCACTGTTAGCTGTCAAAGCGATTCTCTGCCATGACTTTCAAATTCTTCTTTTTCATGAATTTGAATACTTTTACCAAAAAATTTTCGCAAGCTTTTACGCTTTTGAGCAGACCATCTATTTCAAGATATAGTTGAACTTCCATGTATTTTTGAAAATTTTTCTACATTATTATATTTTAATGTAAACGTCAAGTTTATGCTTACCATAAAGTATCAGTTTACACGGCAATTGTATTTTATAATACATGTAATATTTTATATTACAAAGTTATTCAAACACCAACAAAAAATCATTAAAAAAAACACCGTCATCGGAAAAAATATTAACACTCACTCATTGTTTATAAATAATCTTAAAAAATCCTCATAAAAACCTCTTCTCTCTCCTTCTCGAAAGTGCATTGTTCCAACTCCGGCACTATGTTTCTTTCTCAGCGCGTTAAACACACGGCCTCATTAACTCGGCATTTCGAGTAACGCGCCCTATAGTCCCAGCTTTCCTCCCACGTACATACATAAAGACCGGCAGTCTAATACGAATGAACGACAATTGCAAAAAAGTCCACGAGAAGCAGCGGACGAGAGAGAACCGAAAGTCCCTCGGAGCCATGGAGCCGTACAGAGCCGACGCTGAAAATCGCTGTTCAAGAATGATGTTACACGTGACATTGACTTTACGAGCGGCAATAAAGAGGCCTCTGCCCGCCTTTCACTCTCCTCTGGCTCTCCTTCTCCTTTCCACCTTCGTCATCTATTTCCGATCGTATCGCCCCCGTTGAAAATCTCAGCGTCGGACTACCTCGCGATAACCCGCCCCCGCACACACGCCAAAAAAAGAAACTATCCCTTGAAAGCAAAACGAAAAAATAGACCATATACACGACTGCAACCTGACCAGCGTTACAACCCACTCGAGGCAGCTTTACGAGGTGTCGACCGACGAGCTTTCAAGCCTCATCTGGCTGTCCGCTATACAGGCCCGACCAGGTCCTCCCAACCAGCAGCGCCGAAAAAAGCAACACAGCACTTGTCAAACGCAGCAAAGCAGCCCCCAGAACTGCACCTGAAACTAGCCACTTCCGCTCTGCAAGCGGTCCCGCTCCGGTGCAAAGCGCGTTCGTTAATTAATTCCGTCGAGCGTCCGCCGACGCGCACCGTTGCCCCCCCCCCCTATAAAGCTCCGAGGACGTGTGCAAAGCAGAACGCCGCTGATTTTAAGCGCGCGCCTCCCTCTCAGAGATTGTTTGCCGCGTTACCTTTTCGATTTAATTAAAACCAAACGCCGACGCGTAAATTGTTTGTTAATGCGCCGCGTGAAATTGCCTGCTTTTTCAGCGGCCGGCAGTTTATTTTTTTTTCCGGGGCTGACTTGATGTAGTGCGGTTCCTTTTCCGAGCTGAGGAATTTAGCGAACGCGATGCAGTTTGCACTTTGTTAAAGGGCAAACGAATGTTTTTCTCTCGGCTGTTAATAAGTTTGAAAATTAGTCGTTCGTTGAGTCGAAATGCTGGATGTATATCTTATTCGCGCGGAAAGTTTAAAGAATACCTGAATTACATTTAATACCGTTATTTCAAGTTACATTTATTTACTCGTTCTTATCGTCAAGTTTTTCGCTAGACTACCAACTTAATTTAATACACTCCAAACAATCGCGAAACTTTCGGCGGCGTCGAAGCGCAAGGAAAAAGGAGGGGGAGCTAAAACAGTTCGGTCGCCCGGCAAAGTTCATCGGGCGATATTGTTAACATCGCGCCTAAGGATGTAGAGGTGGCGCGATGTATCTCTGTCGGCGCCCGAACCTAAAGTTTCGACTCAACTAATCCGCCAACAGCTTCTGCAGTAATAATAATTATAGAGAAAACTTGGCAAGAGTCTTTGGAGCATGTAACACCTCGCCTCGGCGCTCCCCCTCCTCGCTCTGCTATCTCTCCGTTTTTCTTTTCCGTTTTTTTTTTCATTTAGCTCGTCTCTGATGCTATTTTATGCTTTATTACACGAGCTGGGAAACTTTTTTATGCGAAATTCAGGTCATTCGGGCTTCTTTATTTCATCGATACTTTGGCGTAAAGCGAGCGGAATGACATTATATAACTGTTAAATAGCAGCCCTTAACTTCAACTTTTGCTTCGATTTATTAATATTATTTTTAACTTTACTCAACATTCTATCGCAAAATAGAATATTTGAAAAAGCATTCTACATATCTTATCAGCGCGAGCGAAGAAGCGTGCCTATCCCTATCTCTTACATCCCGTCGAATTCTCCAGGGAAAACTCTCTCTCGCGCGCAGACGGCAAAATAACGACAACGAAAAACCGATTCCTTTCGCGAACTCTCGCCTCTCATCTCACCCCCCGTCGTCTCTCATACCCCAGTTTCGCTTGCGCGCATCTACCTCTCGATCCCCGCGAGCGGAATACGATTTTAAGCTTTTAGCCCCCCGAGCACTCGTATATGTACTTCACTAGAGAGAACAAGACTGCTTATAATGGCGAATCGCAGCAGGCGAGATACTCGCGTGCTAGGATCGATGTTTTACCCTCCTCCTCGGTTACGGTAGAGAGTGAAACAGACAGAGAGAGACAGAAAGTGTGGGAGTGAGGGAGAGAGAGTGGTAACGAGTTTCTGGGGGCGAGAGAGTTTGCCGAAATCAAAGGACGCTCTCGGAGTTATCTCGCGCGAGCGCGAAAGACCGAGTCCGCTCGAGACACACGCCGAACTACATATATATGTATATAGCGCAGTATAAACAGCTGTGCGGCGCGGCGCCTGGAATAAGCTAAATTTGACGGCCGCGCGTTTTCAGCGCGGCGCGGCCTGATGTGCCGTAATTTCGAACGCGACTGAGCCGGAGGGAGCAAGATTTCGGCTGCAGCGTAGTAATTATATGCGGAAGCGCGCGAGCGCCGGGCGTTTAATTATGGATTCTTCGGCGGGCCGCCCCGGCGGGCGCAAAAGACTAATTATAATATTTTACCGGCTGCGCGCGGAGGGCTCGTTTAGCTGAGCATATACCGTGAGAGTAATTTGATGGAGCTCTCTTCCTCCCCCCCCCTCTCTCTCTCTCCTCTTTTTCTCTTTCGTTGCTTTTTGGATACGCCGGTAATCAGTGTTTAATGAAGGTTTTTCGGGTCGAGATTGGTAAGTCAATTATTCAATCAGTGTACAGCGATGATGTTATACTTTATTGACGTGAACTAATTGTTCATTTAGCTTCAGGCTTTTTTCGCTAACAAATTTTTCATGCCTTTGATTGGTTTTGATTTAAAATAAATACTTACACAGAATATTTTTAACACTAACTTTCGTATTTTTCATTTAAGCTGCTGAAACTTTTAAAGCTATGGATTAAATAAAGCATCGTTAACTTTTACTTTCTTTTGCTTGATAAGGTCTTCATTGTCTTAAAATTATTGTTATTATTATTTTACTGTTGTCTCAAGTAATGCAATAATGCACACACTAGCATGATTGTATTACTTAAGCCAACAATAAAAATAAACCTTCCCCTTCTGAACTCTCAGCCCGTATCCTTCCCGCCCTCTTGAGAGATCTCTCAAGAAATCCATCCCCTGTATAATTCGCTTTTCGCTATTAATAACATAATCCAAGCCTTCCCGCTATAATTGTAAACATCCTCCTCAAACATCTTCACGCAGGCTTCGCACACACAAAGGGTCGAGCAGAGCTAGGGAGAGAGAGAGAGAGAGAGAGTAGGGCCCTTATGTAGTGCAATAGCTTATATCTCTCTAGTAGCCGCATCCGTGACCTCCTCTCTCTGTTCGTACAGCCTGGGGGCCCGTTATGCGCCCCCCCCCCCCCCCCCCCCCCCCCCCGTCCACTTTAAGCAGTCCAATTAGTAGCCCGCGAGCCAGCAAGATCCGACTCTCTCTCCGGATCTGTGTATGCTCGGGCGCGTTTACACACATACGAGCTGGAGATTCCGCAGAGCCGCGCGTACTAGCGTTAATTGTTCGCCGACCACCAGTGCTGCTGCTGCTGCTGCGAGACGCGCAATCGAGCCTCCCGGCTGCGATTACGAGGAGCGCGCAGTTTAAGATTGGCTCGGATTGCCCACTCGGCACTGTACGCGTGCGCGTGCCTGGATGTGGCTGTGTGTGCTTGCGTGGGTATCTGTAAACCGCACAGTTCATTGATTCGCGGCGATATGAGAGGGCGAGATGCCAGAGCGAAGGGGAGTTGAGCTCTGCGGGAAGGATTTCTGTCTATGCGCCTGGCGCGGCCCTCACTCTCTCTGTGTATGCTTGTTGCCTTTGCAAAGTGATTGAGTGCTCGACTGAGTGGATTTATTGTTGACAGCCTCTGAATTACAGACTGCCTCGAGCGGATTGTCGAGAAGGCTTTGTTTTCTCATAAATTTCCGTGATACATTGGGAGCTTATAACATGTCTGAGCGCCGTTACTACTTAAAACTTTTAACGGGTTCATATCCGTCGCCAGTAAAAGTCGATGATATTATTTACTTTTTCGAAGCTTTTTTAACAGTCGTCGTTCTAATTGTTCACCGTACAGTTCTTCTCTCCGTCAAAGCGAAGAGACAGCGACGTACTTTATCAATAAAAATTTTTACACCGAAAAATTTTCATCCCATGAATAATTAATGAGAAATTCTCGGCTCCAGGAACGAGTCGCAATTAAATTGAGGAACCCTGCCCATCCCGCTTCTCCTTCGTCCCGTACACACAAAAAATGTCTCATTCAGTTAATTTTAACAAGCTTCATTAATTCACCTCGCTCTACCCTTTCCTCGTGGCTCCGCCAGCCGCAGCAGCCGCAGCGCTATTATGTACATCCTCTCTCCGTCTCACTCGCTCGCTTGGCGAAAAAGGCACGGCAGGAATGAAAAATCCTTTCAGCGGCCGTTTTATTAGGGGCGCGTAAATTAATACGCCGCGCGCACTCATTTAGCTAGCGAGAGAGCCACGCCTATACGTATACACACGGCCGCGTCTACATTTACACAAGGCGAGCTTGCGAGCTTGCGCGTAACTCTCGCGTCGTCGCCAGCGCCGCGGCGCTATTGCAATACCGTTGCCGCGCCCCTCGGCTTCGCATTGCACTAAGCTCGATATTAGGTACGTTAAGGCAATACGAGCGCGCCTCTGGCTCGTTACAATCTTGCGCGCGCCCGTCTTGGGATGAAACTCGGCACGCGCAAGCTCGCTCCATATACACTCGTCGTAATGAGGATAGCGCGCCGCGGCGACGACTTTGCGGCCGGCTCTGCGCGCGCTCGCGCAATTGCAATAATAACTGCTTTTATTTGCCGGGAGAGCGGCGACGTCGACGTCGTCAAAGGCTGGGAAGCGGTTAAGCGCGGTGCTTATACGGCTCTCGAGCGTTCGAGTATTAAGGAAAAAGGCGCGACATCTGCAGAGGCTGAGAGAGGAAAGAGGCTCGCAACTGATAGTTATTCGAGGCGAAGGACGTGCTAAGATAATGGCCGATTGAAAGTCATCGTCTTTTTTTGCGCCGTTGCCCTGCTGATATTGAGGCTGAAACTGTTAAGTGAGAAATTCACTTGTGCTTTATTAATACAGCCAAGAAAAACACAGCTTCTTTACGATTCTTTCATGCATACTACATCAAGCACTTGCGATCAGATACTCAAGAACGGTCGCGTCAACATTTTCGGGCTTAGAACGTTAAATTCGCCACTTGGCACTGCAGACAGTCGCGCGTATCAGCTGCACTCGGTGCGACGAATTTACGCGCTCAAAAATCCCGGCCGCCCGCGCGCGCGTGACTGTTATCTATCCGAACAGATGCTCGCTCGTGTTATCCACTTGGCGAGCGCGTGCGCCCGTACGAAAAGTACACAAAAACGTTTAGAGTGCGCTCGTGCGAAGTGCCTATCGAGCTTCACACGCTATATACACATATATATACACATTGCTTTTATTTTCGAGGTGCGCGCGCGGCCGCGGTTTTATACGGCCTTGCGGCTCTCTGTTTATTTATGAGACCGATACACGCTGGCTGCTGCCAGCTCCACACGCACGATGCTGGATAAACACGGGGGGCGTGCGGATGACGCGTGAGCGCGCGCTAATTTTGCGGATTGCTATTGAATGATGCGCGCTGAGCGAGAGCCGGCGCCGGCCCCCCCGTAATAATGTTGATATTGCTGCGGCCTGAGCTTACAGTTATAGCTGGTTATCGGGCTATCTGCCGCGATGATATATTTAATAATATTAGGGATTTTGCTGTTATTTCGCTGTGATGGAGTGTAAAGACTCAGGTTGGGATATCCGTTATGCCTTTGATCTATCGACGCGTCGATTGCTAATTTCGAAGCTATGGTACTGTACTAGTATTACAATGAAATGCCAGAATTTCGTCTATGTAATGATAGAATGATGTTTTGATATATTGCGTTTCTATAAATTTGATTAAATTTCTGTTTAAACAGTAATAATTCGGTTCTGATAATTCGATTCTGCTCGATTGCTCGGTGTAAAAATTGCATTACTTTATACTAATCCCTTCTGCCGTATGAAATTATTCAATTTCATTTTGATATCGAAATAACTATACTATATTATATTATATACGATATTAAATTATCTGGTATGATCCCTTCAACTATGTTCATTGTTAGACTTTCTTCTCTAAAGTTGGCATAACACTTTTCTCTATTCGTAAAAGTACTATTATCAAAATGTATCCGTTAATTATCCGTTAAAGTCCAAATTTTGCCGTTGCAATATTTAAAAAAAAACCATGTGTACTGCCAACTTCACTGGAAATTAGCAGTACATACTCTGAAAAAC